>JAODTR010013343.1:0-27507 GCA_025399935.1 Amblyopsis rosae | reverse complement strand
TGGGGGTTTTGCCCCATGAAAAGCCCGACTTCTGGAGCTCCAATGTGGGCTAAATCTCCGACAATTTCGGCCTAATGCTAATGCAGTTTCACCGTATGTTACAGTAGGTGATCCTGATCTAGGCTAATGCTAATGTTTTATAGCCATAGCTTTTTGCAATGAACTGGCATCGATTCATACAACACAGATACTTTGAGGTTTCCCATGTGACCCGTATGGTGACCCATGTTAGGCTATAATAGGCTACAGGCTATCGTCCATCTCTGGAACTGCACCGTCATACTCCAGAGCAGATACGGAGCAATGGTGTTTCCTCCATCCTTTCACCTTTGTCATTTACTTATAAAAGCAAAGCAACGGTGTCACGGGGCTAGCCCGTGCCCTATATACATATTGACCTTGATTAAGTATATCTGTATTTTAGGTAAGACACAGTCAAATATTTATTTGCTCCGAGTATTTTTTTATCATTGTAATAAAGTGAATTGGTAATCTTCACTTACAATCAGCTGTACTTGCACTTCTGAGACTCAAACCTAATTAGGAGTGTACCAATTGATTCAGGCCTTCCTAGGGGAAGGCACCAAGTATGTTGATATGAGGGGTGTTGATTTTCTTACAAGCAATGCTATTTTAATTGTCTTTCATTTAAAGTGTATTGTGCTTTATCATTTAAAGATACATGTGTAAATATGTGGGTGGACCAGGTTTTATCTTCAGTAAGGTAATTGATTGATCAGTAGCTAATTAAATTGATGGGGACCAGCTGCTTTAAAGGGAGAAGCTGAGGATTGTGGGGGGTGGAATATGCCTGTGCACAGGGGAAAATGAGTGAGGGAGAGCTACAGAGGCCTTAGTTAAGACAATGCCTGAGGTAGTTTATTTTTCTGTTTTCTGTAGTTTGGCATTCGGTTATTTGTTTTTTGTGAATATTATTTACTTTTCAGGTTTCTGTTAGGCCAGAGTGCTACCTGGTGTGTTGATTATGGACAATACCTGCTGCAGAATAAATACCTGGAATGTAATGGAAAGAGAGTCATTGCTAATGGAATAGTCAATTATTCACTTGCCACCTTTTCACCTTGTGTTATTTCAACGGGCTGTTTCATGCACACTCAAGTGGATAAGTGGCTTTATCACTAGCCTGCATGCACAGGACACTAGTGAGTTCTGGTATAGCGTATGAAGGGTCCTTATGAGGCATACAAGTGGTTGTGCAGTGCAAATGGCTCTCAGCCAACACACAGGTTGAACAGTGACCTCGTAAATGATTGTCCTTGTGTTCACCTGTGTGCGTGTGTGTGTGTGTGTGTGTATGTGCACGCGGGCATGAATGTGTATTCATGTGCATCAGCTAATTGTAGTTGGTAGTTTACTTGTCTCCCAGGCACAGCTAGCCATTGTGAAGCAGACAGTCAGTTGCATTGTGGTGCCTGGCCTTGCAGTGACTTAACATCATATGCTGATAAAGTCAGCAAACACACACACTGCTAATGCTAAGACAGGCATACAGGCAGACAGATACACATATGCACTATATGTGTCAAGACCAAAACAGATTCTAGAACAAATAGGCTAACAGCATTCTCAACGGGGAATTTTTTTTTCAATAACAGTGCACATTGCATTGTACAGTACATGTCAAGAAACTGGTTTCAGTAATACATTTTCCTCTACCAAACAAAACATGATAAATGAGAACTTTATATATATGTGTATATATATAGTTCAGTATATATTATATTTAATAGTGGGGACCTTTCTTTATAGTCTCCCTTCAGCTCTTTGCTGTTTCACATGCAGTTGCTCTCCTTGGCGTCATATGGGCGTGCACAAACAAACAAACACACACACACACACACACACACCAGCTGATCAGCATGGTGAGATGTAGCTAGAAGCCATTATGGAGACAAGGCCTCAACAGTTGTTAAGTAAACATACACACACACACACACACACATACAGCGATCACAGTATTTGCCAGGTCATTAATCTTGCTTTGCTGTGAATAAGACGACCAAACTCAACATAAACTGTATAAACATATACACACACACACGTAACACTCTCACACAAACACACACACATGCACACCCACAATATACAGACAGAGCGGTACTTTAAATTCCATGGGAGTTGCTTTTCAGCCACCTCAAATCTTTTGTTTGTGTGTGTGTGTTTGTGTGTGTGTGTGTGTGTTCATTTGTTTGTCATTGTGTCATTAAACATTCCAGATGATTGGTTTGGTGTTTGAGTCAGTCAGTCCACCACTCCCAGTGTGTGTATGTGTGTGTGTGTCTCACTATGACCTACCACTCAGAACACAGCATGGGGTCTCATAGATTAAAACACCTCCCTCTTCATCTCTCCTCATGAAGAAAAGCTGTGACCTTTAATAACATCAATGTGCTGTCAATTTTAACACCCTCTCATTAAATGACCACATAGCCCTACATAAACAACCCCTTGATAACATTCAAATGAACAACGAAACACTACTAAGCCAAAGGTTAGTTATAATTAACACTGATCTACCCTTGTGTTATTCATATACTTTGAGTACAAATAACTCAAGGGACAAAGATGACAAGAGGAACCTTCCCCTCCTAAAACCCTAAGTGACTCCCCATTTGGGTTTAATCAACCACACAGTTAGTTCAGCCCACTAGGGTAGTGGATTATTGCCAGGCATTAATCTGTATGACAGCAGCTCTTTAGCAGAGGGCGGCCAATTCTGTTGGCTTCCATAGTGGAACTGTCCTGGCCTAAGGGAAACTCACAGGCAAAAGAAACAGATTACAAATGCCATAAGGGAATAAACTCTGTATTGTCTGTATGTGTGCATGTACCAGAGAGTCCTTCACATGCAGAAATACGCCCCTCTGTGTTTGTGCATGTACGTCTACTGTATGTAATATATGCGTTGTAACAGTGTGTTTGGGCCCTTATTTATGATCTTATTTGTGTGCACTTTTGCTCTGTGACCTTCATTATAAGTGTGCACATGTGTGTGTGTGTGTGTGTGTGTGTGTGTGTTCCCCGCCATAGCACATTGTTCTCACACATGATTGGCTGTATCCTGGTGATTACATAATGCAGCAGCAAAAGGTCTCCCCAGGCGATGGTAGGATTCATGTTCTGCGGCTCAAATCTAACATTAAGATCTGAGGCGGACCTGTGCATTTAATTTATATTTAATTAAATTCCAGGAACTACCACTGTAGACATTAACCCTGAATGTATACATATACTTTACTTTATTGTCGGTACAGTGTGGGCATAACTGGCTCTCCTATTGGTCAGTATTGTTAAAACAGCTTGACAAACTTGTTTGTAACTGGTTCTCTGCCCAATTTTAAACCACAAGAAGAAGTCACCATTTAAATGTCACCATTTAAAGGTCCAAAGAACATGGGGGAAATAGCCACAATCCGTCTACAGTGTTTTGACACAGAATGGCTGCCAGTTGCCTGGCTGGAGGAAACACATTGAGGATGTTGTGACTGAATGTGTTATCAGGAAAGGCTTGGTACCATATGAAGCTACAGCATGTAACAATATGGCGGCTATTAGATAGCTCTATTTACCTCTCCTCTGCATTGTTCTTCCCATTTGGGAATCTTCATGTTTCTTAACTCACAGGAGACACACACATGCACGTATGTACACACACAAACACACACACACACACACACAGAGTTGGAGAACAGGTCCAACAGGGAAGGTGACATGTACCAGAAGCTCATTGTCAACTCACCGCAGTGGGTGTGTATGTGTTTGTTTTGTGTGTGCAAGTCTTTACATCCTTCTCGTGTCTAAATGTTGCCATCATAGTCTTTCATGTGGGGGAGACTGTGTGTGCACATTGCATTGCATGTGTGCATCTATCTCGCCCGCTGTGGGAATGCAATAAACTGTTCTATGAAGCCGCTATAGGTGCAGCAGTGATTTCCTATTAACAGGCTTTGTCGGCAGGCCAAGATGGCCGTAACACTGTTGGTCACACACACATCTGTTTCCGACGGAGCCGTTTTCTATCTCAACACTACACCAGAAAAAATAATACAGCTGGAGCTCCTCCAGTGGCTCATATATATCTACAACAAGAGAGAGAGAGAGAGAGAGAGAGAGAGAGAGAGAGAGAGAGAGAGAGAGAGAGAGAGAGAGGCCTTGAGGCTAGCTTGTCTGTGCTAACTGCATGCTAACGTACTGAACTCTGCCTTGCAGCGCACAGGAAAGCAGAGTTCATAAAACGCGCACCAACGCCTTCATTCATTCACATGCAACCTTTGCATTAACCCATGCTCGAGGTTATCTGCCCCCACCCATCATTGAAGTGTGTGTGTGCGTGCTTGTGTGTGTGTGTTAGAGGGGAAGACTATAGCCATTGTTTTGGAGAGTAGGCCAGGAAGGAAAGCCCTGCCTCTTTGCGTCCGTTTGTCGCCCGGAGTGATGACGACGTCACAGGGGGCAGCGCTTGGATCCGCAGGGCATCGTGGGAATTGACTTTTAGACCTGTGCATAAACACACACGCACACACACGCATATGTGTATTTACATTTTGTACCTGTCCTGTGATGTTGTTATCAGAAAACGATGGGTGTGTGTGAGAGATATAGAAGTAAATACAAACAGTTTATGTCTGTAATGCAAGGGGTCTCCAGACTGTAGAATATGTTGTACCTATATGGTATATGTTCTCTGTGGGCGTGCATGCGTTTAATGTATTGGATCTCATAATCTTATTTAGCCCACCTGTGTTAGGAAATGTGAGTTTCCTGATGCCATATTAAACAATAAGGAGCATATACACACAATTAGATCATTTTCAGTAGTGATACTTCATTAGACTTTGATAAAGCGTAATCATAAAGACTGGTTCTGCACAGAGATTTACACAAGATTGAACAGACGTGGGCTACATTTGCGCAGCCTATGGGGGAGGGAAATTAATTATGGTTATTGGGTAATATTCAAGCCTCACTCTGAGCTTAAAAGAGCCCTGCATCCAAGACTTCCCTGTGCGTGTGACAGCGGGTGTATAGGGCCCATTTACTTCTATAACGATTACTGTCCCTCAGCTATTATTTCTACAGTAAATGTGAAATTGACATTATCCTGACATAAACAATATGTCACTAGCTAAACCTAAATATTCCCACTCTATTTTTCTGTGTGTGTTTGTGTGTAGTCCCACAAAAAAAAAAAAAAAAAATTCAAATTGCAGTTTCACACCAGTATGGCTCATAGCGGGCAAGACAATAACAAACCTGCACTAATGGAATTCAGGATATATATATATATATATATATATATATATATAGAGAGAGAGAGAGAGAGAGAGAGAGAGTCCTGCAATCAGACCTTATCTCCCATCTCCTTCTCAAATGTTGTAATTGTAAATTGCATGTTGATAGCTTGTTATTGTAATTTAGATATTAAGTTGAAATTAATAATGTCTGCATATTAAATTCATATAAATACAATTAATGAGTTATTCTTAATTTCTATTTTATTTTGTAAACAATTTCACACTCACCACAATTCCACAATTACCTGTTAATTTTTCAAAGATCAGATTTTGTGCATTTTCTTGTCACATTAGTTGTGTTACATTTATTACATAAATTATCTGACGTCTACCTCACCTATTTTTATCTCATACACCCTTGTACTATCAGCTATGAGGGTGCCTGAAAACATCACAGCCATGAGCTATCCCACACTAAATGTTTAATGGATGGTCCTGTAATAGCCTATGTAGGCCGATGTTGTTTGACTTTAAGAGTGCGTGGAAGGGTGTGTGTGTGTGTGTGTGTGTGTGTGTGTGTTTATGTGCACGTTTCTCCCTGTGACAATTTAGTGAGTCAGCACCGGAGAGTAGTCATGCAGAAACAAGGCACATCATTTATTGAAGGTCCTTCCCTCTGTGTGTGTGTGTGTGTGTGTGTGTAGACACTAATGTAAGGACACTGTGGACTATAACAAGAAGAACTTTTTGCTATGCTGTCATTTAAATTTGCTGAGCGTAACCGTCAAAAATACTTTTGTGTGCGTGTGTGTGCGTGCGTGTGTGAAATGTGGCATGCAATTGTGTTAACCGACGCTTTCTGACCTGTCTCAGATTGCGTGATTAGTTTTGAATGATCAGCAAATCTAATATTCGCCACATGCAAACAGCTGCAAATAATCAGAATCTCTAGCCATGACCTCTGCTGTGAGAGAGCAGAGGTACAGCACAGGAGATCTGTGCTCAACGAATTCATGAACTGTAAATATCACTGCCCGTGCCTGTGCATTGTTTATGTCACACACCCCATGCTCTTTAGAACAAAAGAATGCAATAGATTCATGCAAGAGAAAAAGAGAAGCATGTATATTATGGAGAGAGAGAGAGAGCGAGAGAGAGAGAGAGAGAGAGAGGGAGAGAGAGAGCGCAAGAGAGAGAGAGGAGAGTTACTGGCTGTGGCTCTCAATAAGAACCAATATTTGCATGTTTTAGAGAGGATGAGATCATTTTGTTAGCTATCTCACTTTACCTTGTTAGCTCTCTTGGATTATGATCTGATGGGATGTGGGCTGTGGATATGTTAAACCCTCTCAGGCTGTGTGTGTGTGTGTGCGTGTGTGTGTGTGTGTGTGTGTGCGTGCATGCGTGCACAGTGGAGGTGCCTATAATGGCAGCAAGCCACTGTCAGGTGTAATGTGCCTTGTATAATGTAATTTTGCTCGGAAAGGGCATGTGTTTGTGTGTATGTTTGTGTGCGTGTGTGTGCATGCACACAAGCAATAACACACACACACACACTTTCACATCCTCACTCTGAGCTTAAAAGAGTCCTGCATATGATAGCGGGTGTATAGGGACGATTTACCTCTATAACGATAGCTATTATTTCTACGGTAAATGTAAAACTTACATTATCCTGACATACACAATATGTCACTAGCAAGATAATCTGCAAATTTACTTTCAGCCTCTTAAAAATAAAAATACCTGTAAAAAATGCCTGTAAAAATACTTGTTTGCCTGAGAGTTTTTTCTTTCCTGAAGGAATAAATAATTCATGTGTCAGTTCTGGTTCAGTGCACTGGGTCGCTCCCAGCGGGAACCGTGGTCAAGCAGCTCGGCAGAGGGTATGATACGAGGGCTTATACCCACAGGATTCTGGCATAGCCATACCAGATAACTTGCCCTGTCTTTCATTTCTCCACCCTCACATAATAAATGCCTGAATACAAGTTTCATGACGTTAGTCAAACGTTAGCCTAGAGATTTAACAAAAATATGCTTTTTCCAAAACAGCTATGCACATACTATCTACATCAAGGCCTCTGTTCGTCCAAATTAACACAGTAGGCCTATTTTACTTTCAATTAAGAAAGCAGCTGAAGAAAGCGCTTTATCTGTCTTCTGGAATATCCTTCTTAATGGTAACATCAGTTTGTTTGGTGACAGCACTGCTTGTTGTGTTATAGCACCCCCCATAACCCTAAACGGCCTCCTCGGGGTGTTAAACACAAGGAGCACATTTACAAAACTCTGAGTTATGAGTGCTGTTTTATACCTTTTAAGGACATCCATAATCTGCAAATGAAAACATTGCAGAACTCACTCTGTCTCGCGCGCGATCAATTTACAGCTTATGATAGACGGCTATAAGATAAAACACGATCATCTCTAAATCAGTTCCAATGAATTGAGTGTGTGTTGTGGAAATGTGCCCCTCGTGAATGTGTTAGGATGAGGCGTGGAGGAAAATGTCAGCCATTCAGATGGGGGAGGAGAGCGCACTCGATCATGATTTACAAAAATAATGTTTTTGTAATGCTGTCTTCAACCAGTAGGGCACTTCTGGCAGGTTTGGTTGGCAGGGCCACAATGTTGCAAGTCAAATACATGGAGATATCAGGTCTGGTGACTGGTCCACACACACACATGCGCACACACACACGCACACACACACACACTACATTATAGCTGTGCTGGTATAAGCTTGGAATAAGCCCCCTGTGGCAGTTTACCATTAATGTCTATCTGGCTTATGTCTTTTCTCTCTTATTCCCTCACTTAACAGATCAACACAGCACTGCATTTATGGCTTAAAGGAGCCGCTCTGTTGCTGTTTCTGTTCTAAGATGACTGTCTGTTTCCATTCTCTCCTCTCTTGCTGTATCTCTCGTTTTTGTCACTCTCTCTAACACTGTCAACCTCTCTCGCATATCCCCCTGCCTTTCTTCGACCATATGATGCCTTTTTCGTCATCCCCTTCTTCTCTCTATCTCTCTGGGTTCAGTGGGTTTGTTGTTTTTCTCCTCCCATTTGTATCTGTGGTTCTGCAAACCTCATCCTCCCATCGCTTGACCTGCTAAAGTGTTCACACGCACACACACACAGATAGAGAGCGAGAGGAAGCGGTATAGAGAGAGAATCACATGAAAATCCCACCATATTTCAGATGTATTTGTATAAAAACATTTAATATTTACACACTATTGTGTAACATTATGGATTAAACCATGTTTTTTATATAAGCATGGCATGTTTTGGACAATCATCTGCACATGCGTTATTCCAGTGACAATCAAACACCATCAATGTTTTAAGTGATGGTATACTGTGCATTTTATGACACAACACAAAGCTCTGCAGATAGTATCAATATACTGCACATTAGCTCATATCAATACTGTTGGTAACCTCTCTCTCTCTCTCTCTCTCTCTCTCTCTCTCTCTCTCTCTCTCTCTCTCTCTCTCTCTCTCTTTTCACAGCCTTCTTTCCTTCTTTACCAATTCCACGGTGCGAATGCTTTCTCTCCATTCACTCTTCCTTTTGTCTTTCCATCACCCACCTGCTGAGTTCCTCCTTTAGGATTTTGAGTTTGAAATGCAATCGGCTATTTAAACTGCTAGCACACAAACACACACATGCACGCACACACATGCGCGCCAGCTACCTGCTCACAAAAGCCACTTAGAGGAATAAAAACAAACCGGGCCTCTATCTGACCTTGACAAAGAAGTCGAGTGAGGAAGGAAGGAAGGAAGGAAGGAAGGAGGGAAGGAAGGATAAAGGGAACGAGATAAAGCAATGGAGAGAGAGAGAGAGAGAGAGAGAGAGAGGGAGGATTCTATATTCTGGACAGAGTAAGTGAGATAAACAGAGGGAATGGATTTTTTCTATCTCTCTCTCTCTTACTCTCTCTCTCCATCTCTCTCAGTTTGACAGTCATGGTGACATTATTTTTTCGGAGGAATGGCTTGATTTACTCTTTGTGGTGCAGCTTGTAAGTTGATTAAATAAATGTGTTGTTAAAATTCAGATGCTCTCTCTCTCTCTCTCTATCTCGTTTTTTGGAGAGACAAATTTATCTGCAGCTGCAACCCCCCCCCCCACCCAGCACAAACACTGATTTCAAAGTGTTATCAGTTGGTGGTAATGTTAATAGTGTCGGAAGGTCTGTGTTGAAGTGGGGGAGAAGGTTAAACCGAGCATGCGGCAGGCGACAAATGAGGAATGTCACCTAGTCTGTGTGTGTGTATGTGCGTGTGTATGTGTGTGTGTGTGCGTTTGTAAAGGGTAAATACTGTTTTGCAATGTTCTACCCGCTGTTAATTCAATACTGTGGCAATAAACAATAGATTTTCCATTAGCAGACGGAGACAAAGGCTAGCAAGGAACAAGAACAAAAAAAAAATTGGGGGAGAGAGCGAGAGCAAGAGAGAGAGAGAGAGAGAGAGAGAGAGAGAGAGGGATATCACAGACACTATATCCTTTGTTTGGGATGAATAATGAATCTGTAGTGGAGAGGAGCAGAGATCCGGGAGTGGTGGTGGGGTGGGGGAGTGATGAGAGGGTCTCTCCCCACTTATGAGATCTATTTCAGGGACACAGCACAGTGACACTGTGACACATAGGCGCTGGTCAACTTTCAACGTCGCTACCAGACCGACAGAACATTGCCACAAAGCTTTACAATAGACGAGGCACAGTAAGAGGAGCACATTAGGAGTTAACAAAAAGGAGCGGTTAGCTAAAGATGAAATAACAACATTCAGCTCTACGCAGACATGGATGTGAGATGCAACACTGAAACATCTTTAACTATATAATAAAACGTAAGCTGACCACTGCACACACACACACAGTTAGGTTGACCAGGCACTGCATAAATGTCGGCTGGTTACACATCTTAGAACTTTGTTCCGTGACTATCAACACTGGCCACTTTGTTCTGCCGCCACGGCAGGAACACACTGTCCCGGGTATAAAGAAACACAACGGCTGTAAAAGTGCTGTCAATACGTGTCTCTGTCACCCCCAGACAGCACTGAGGCTCCATTGGTGGTGCGATTCCATACATTGGAATGTTTCTACACAGACAGGAGGTTCATCGGCTCTGATACGAACATGTGGATAGAATCAGACCTCCGCAAGGTTTTATGATTGCTGGCTGGAAGAGGGGTCGCATTTAGGATGTGGTCTGTGTGTGTGTGTGTCTGTGTGTGTGTGTGCCTGCGTGTGTGTGTGCGTGCGTGTGTGCATGGGCTTCTGTGGTGGTATTGGTGGCCTATCCAGTATAGGCCACGTGGATGGAAGATATTTTCCCCTGCTAACAACCCTATACTCTGCGACCACAACATTTAACGGTTTCCATCGCTGTTATTAATGACAGATTTTCACAAACGTGTGTTTGTGTACCCCTGGTTTTCATTCTTGTATTAATTCCTTCCCTTCTTTATAACTGAACTGACAATAAGTCCATTGCATTTAGCTATATTAAAAGCTATAAAAGTTATTTAATTTCCACAGATTTAAATGAATCTATGCGGCCTAGAGATCGCTAATAAAAATGTGCTTATGCGAGTTGTGTTGTAAAGACACAATTCATACTTATGCTAACTTTTTCCTTACATTTCCTCTCCAAACTTTAGCTCTTCTAGCTCATTAGATATTTACCAATAATGTGACCTTTGACCCTTAACCCCTAGCCCAAGGAGGCAGAGGACAGGGAATATTGCTTTCTGGAAATTGCTAGACAGCACCTATTCAATGGAAGTCAGACAAGCAGAGAAAATGAGAGAGAGAGAAAGAAAGACAAATAAACGCATGAATGGGATCTGGAAGGCATTACATTAATGAATCATTGACACGATCAATGTACCAAATTCTCCAAACTCTCCTCTTCTCTCATCTCTCAGCAAACCAATCAAATGGAAGCTAATTATCTCATCTATTATCGATTGGTTTGGACTTCCCACTCTGACTCTATTAGCATCTATTACTGCCTGGTCCAGTAATTCAGCGGAAAACATTATGCTATGCCATTGTCTGTCTGTCTTTAACAGTCTTTCACATCCTTCTCTCTCTTTTGCATTTCTTCCAGTGTATTTCACTCTCTGACTCTTTAAAACCTCTATTTACAGATAGATATCGCACCATATTGTTCATATCGCTCTGGTCATGTGATATTTTTAGTATGCACACCTGCATGAGAATAAGGGAAGTGAAAATGTAGTGTGTGTGCGTGTGCGCGCCTGTGTGTGTGTAGAAGGTGTGTATGTAAAGTTTTGGGGGTTCTTAGGCAAAACTACTATATGAATAACTGTCTAACAGGACATCTGGAGGTGTAATCTCTATAGACTGCAAGCATTGAGATTCTACAATAAACCGTATAATCTAGATACTGGAGCACAGGTATACCTACATGAAACCTACAAATAATATAATGAGATACACCTGTGTTTTCCCTACTGAACGACTCTGTAAAAGGGCCCATAGGATGTTAGCATGGACATTGATTGCGCTGGTTACTGTTAAAGCCACTATTTTAAGGCTATAGGCTTAGGATGATGCAGAGAGTGATAGCAGCGGCAGGAAGCTAGAAGCTAGATATTATTAACTCAAACTAGTCATGGGTATCTCCCCATGGCCATCATGGTAAACCATGACCTTCGTGAGCTCATGGGTGATGATGGCATTAGTGTGTTTAGTAGTCATACTCATTTCCTTTTCTGCATTTTGTTTCTGTTCCACTGGGTGGGTGGGGGGATTTACATGAAAACCCAAATTGACTAAATGGGTTCAGGTGTGTAGGCTACCGGTATGCCTGGCTAATCGGACAAACTTCAGGTGTGGGCTGGGAATGTTTGTTCATCCATCTTAATTCTATCTGCATAGGCAATTTTACCGTATATTCATGACCCTATCACAGACCATTATGATATAGCATATGTCAACCATTCACACGGTTGGACATTCACATTGTCTGTCTGTGTATTGTGTGTTCGTGTTCCACATTTGTACTGCTAATACACTTTCTATAAAATTCACCACATTTTTTCTCACATTGAACTATTTTACTCTTCTCTGTGGGTGCTGAAAATATAATCCGGTATTCTACACAGCCCTGGCGCCGTGAATAAGAACACAAACAAAGTGGCGAACACCGCTCACAACAATGCACTTGGCTTCGCAATGCATTATCAATGTGTTGGGCGGAGCTGAAGGGAGAGGTGTTTTGGTTTGATTGGAGTTTGAAGTTAGCAAGCGTTCTGGATAACCACTGACCCTACCTTTAAATGCCAAGAAATAAGATGGTATTTTCTTTGATCTTCGTTTGTCTGCGCTAACATCCCCCCATCCCATTCATAAACCTATTTCAGTACTCATAGCATTTTTATAGTATTTAAGTAGGTTAGAAATAGCAGTGTGTGATTAGAGTTTATTGCTTTTACTGGTTAACACTTGTTATTCCAAGAATTGAAATGACAGTTGAAGCCATAAAATATAGCAATACTGACACTGTTACCTTTGGTTTGTTTCCAGGAAGCTGGTAATGTGGGAAGGTTTAGTCTAGTACAGATGTTATGGCTGTGAGCTGTCCGCTGTGTCTTATTGAAGTGCAAAACACGGTTTTATTTAGTCTGAAGTCACCTACCTTAGGCAGGTGGAAACCTCCAGGTTATCACATAGGTAAGGCGTGTGCGTGTGCGCGTGCCACAGGATTAGTGTGGATATGATTTTGAAATATTCTTTGCCGGAAAAACAACATTAAACTATTATAACATGCTAAAACATGCATATAAAAACTGAAACTAAACTAACACACATTGTTACAGTATATTATGCTTATACAGTATAGGTTAGTCATATTATATGTTGTTGTTGTGGAAGTGTTGTCTGTTCTGTAACACTAAAACAGGACAGTGTTGATTCAATGACTTGATCTCACACACACACACACGCACACACACACACACCTCCTGTGGATGCGTGGGTAAACACTTTAAACTCCCGGCATCTAAACTAAGACACACACACACCCACTCGCACCCAAACGCAAATGCTTGCGTGTGCGCGCGCACACACACACACACACACACACACACACACACACACTAATCCTGTGGGGCATGGGAGAATTTAGGGCAAGCCTGATTAGTGTTGCTGCTGCTTATCACGAACAGCCAGCTACCTGCTAAACCTGGGAGGGGGGGCGCATGACTGAGATGTTAAAGAAGGTTGGGTGTAAGTGTGACCGTCAATAATTACTCATGTATTTATTTATTTATTTGTTTATTTGACATTTTTGCTAAATACATCATCGTTGAAAAGACATGTCCTTGTTTTTGAAAGAATGTAGAGTAAATGTTTTGTCCATTAATATAACAAAATTTATTAATTAATTAATCTTAAATCCAGTGTAGACATTAATGTTGTGAATGACACAGGCAAACCGAGGCCCGTTTTCACCACCCATCTCCTGTGTTCCAATGGCATGTTATTAGCTTATTCAAGTTTATAATTTACAACGGCATATTGATCATTAGACAACCCCATTTATGTTCGCACATAAAACTGGCCTTCGATAGACTTGTGAGTATCTGGAGCAGCAGCATTTGTGGATTTGATTACAGGCGCAATATGTCCAGAAACAGATCTTTCGTCAATTCTTGTTCTGAGATATTAAGGATGTTCCATGTCAGAAATTGCTATTGGAATGCAAGTACTACCTCTAGAGGGGGTTGAGGAAATAAGGAAATATTTTCTTTCTTTTTCGCTTGAACTTTGAACTTGTGTGTGTTTGCATGTGTTTGTGTGTAGGTGTGTTGCTGGCTCATCTCAGCTTATGGTCTCAATGCATAAAAGCTCAGAGGACAGTCTAACATTGTGGGTCAGGGTCCTTCTGTACCTTGAGGGGAGGGGCTGAAGACTAGCTGAAGGCTAGCATGAAGGCTAGCTTGAAAGCTAAACGAAGGCTAAAGTGGCTGCGCTCGTCAAAGAACGTTTGGCAGGCATACGTAGGTTTTATTTTTGACTCAGAGTGCAAATTTGATAAGCAGATACATTTTGTTATAAAGAACACATTCTATCATTTTTGATATATTGCCAAACTTAACGCTGTGTTTTTCTCATTCAATGATTTGGAGAAAGTGGTTCATGCTTTCATCACATCTTGATTATTGTAATATTGCACTATATCTGCGTATAAATCAATAATTATTATCAAGACTTCAAGACAAAAGGTTCAGAACCTTGCAGTAAGACAAGAAAGAGGGGTCACATATCCCCTATTTTGGCATCGGTGCACTGGTCAGCTGTCCAATATAGATTTATATACTGTATAATGTGTTGTTTATAAAGACACAATTTGCCTTCTGATTATATCTCTGAATTTATTTTATTTTGTAACTACCATAAATCTCTTAGGTCAGATAGTCAATTGCTCTTAAATGTTTCTCGATCACAGTGCAAAGGTAAAGGAGATTGGGCATTCCCTGTTAGAGCTTCAACATCTGTCAATGTATACCAGTATTAAGACTTCTTTATTTAGTGAAGCATTTGGAATAATATATGTTCTTACAAATTATATAAAATATTTTTACTACATTTACTTTTAAGACTTTTTAAAATGTGTTTTGTTGTATTATCTGCCGCACTTTGGTACACTGCATCTTTTAAAGTGCTTTATAAATACATCTTCATTGATTTGACTTTGATTGATGTATTGTTGTTCAGTTAGCCAGTAATGAGCTTACAGTGTGAAATATTTATTGCTTTTGAGTTATTCCGGCTGGTTAGACTTATTGTCAGGTTCATGTTGGCTGGAGCCTGGCTGCACACTGTGTACTCTAAAGAACCAATTAGGAAGGTGTCAGTTGGCCCGCCACAACAGGTGCAACACAGCTGACGTGTGGAAGTAAGGGGAGATGTCAATCAAGCGGGCTCTGTACACGCCCACACGGCCCTCATTACATCAAAACACCATGAGGTAGCTGAACCAAACCACAGAAGTATATACTGTATGCTGCTTCTGTTGAATCCCCATTAGCATGTAGTCCTACTTAAAGCTGAATACATCTAACATTTAATGTAAATCTTAAATTTAGAATATACACTAAATTCTATGTATTTCTTCCATTTAAAGTTAACAGTCAAATTAGAGTATTAAACATATGACAGTAAATGTAGGCAGTTTGCCTAAAGGTAAGCATATAGGGTTCATGTTGCCTGTGGTGTCCAGTAAGGATTACTGCTAGCTTTGAACATTACTGTAATAAGGGCGTAGCATTGTAGACACATTTCTATGTAGTGATTGATGCTAACAAGAGATATGTTATCGTCTTATAGTGTTCTCTCTCTTTGTAAAGATTAAAGGGGCTTTGATGCCCTTGTGAGGCCTTCTCATTGGCACAAAATAGGATGAAATAGACTGTGACCACTCCAAGGATCTGCGTGCACAGCTTTTAAAGCACTTGATGTCTTTTCCAAGAGCGCCACCACTACCGGTTCAGATTTCACAGAGCAGGACGGTCTATTGTAATTCTGTTGGGATTTTGAAAGCAACATGTTTTATCCCATTTCAAACCATGATTGCCTTTGGAGGGAATAGTCGTTTTAGTCGTTTGAAATATTCTACACGATAATGTAGTTATGTCTCTGGCTGCAGTAGACTAAATGTTTAATGAATGACACTCTTCCTCCAAAACATTGACTCATTGGTGAGACAGACTACAAACCAATAAAAAAAATGTATTTGTCACGTTGACGGATCCAATTATCCAATCCACTCTCCTCCTTATTATCTGAATGAACATTTAGTCCAATGACATTTCAGCTTTTTGATGATAATGTATATGTTAACCGACACCATTCTGAATGCACGTTCTGTGTGGTCATGACATTGATACACCCTGTGTCCTGTCTTGCTATTGGACACTGTCAATCTCATCCCCCCATTTGTTTCCTCTCTGCATCATTCTCTCCACTCCATCAGTTCTGATTGACAGATTCAGGGGGAAAGTGTATAATTTATAATTTTGTGTTTGGACCAATCCCACAATGCCCTGCAGCCAGAAGCCAGGGGCCTGTCCCTTTGAGCAGCAACTAGTTTATTAAACCCTTGACGGATACCTACGTACCGATGTGCACACACATGCACATACACACACACACACACACACACACACACACACACACACACACACACACACACCATAATGTTTAATGTATAATGAATGAATGATTTATGAACGGGGAGGTGGGGGAGAGTTTCATATTTTTGGATTGTTTATTAATTTATACAGTACATGCACACCAGTAGCTATTTAAAATCATATCCTCCCAAGAAAGGCATTTTATTTTCTATGTGTATTTGTCATTATCAGGTTTCTTATTATCACATCACCATGAGTAACAAAATGTCCTCACCAATCAAAAGCTCCCTTAAGCAGTTTTTTTAACTGCTATGGCTAGTTTTGACTAATTTCTTTCCCAAAGTGCGATATTCCAGTGTGTCATGTTGTATATGGAAGAGCTTCCTTGTTTAAGACAAGAGCAGTTCCACGTACATGCTCTTCACATGAAATAAACAAAAGACACGCAGATGAAAGAGCACCACCAAACAAAGAGAACATCAGGTACCTATCTGACATGCCGTTATCATGTCAACAGAGGATTCTTTAAAACATATTTTGGCAACAATGACAAAGCATATGCAATAACGTCCTGTTTTGGAACACTGTCACTTACTTCCAACATATTCAATTAGTGGAAATAACCCATCATGTCTTGTGTAAACTGGACCATAGTCTCATGGCATTAGCCACATTACATCGGCTAACATCCGGCAGTTAACAGTGTTTGGTAACCTGACATGCCAGAAGAATTGTTGTCACAAGTCCATCTGGGGAGTCGTACATTGAAACTGTTTGTGAATGGCTGTACTTTAAAAATAATACTTGGCAGTGGATTGGATGAACCATCTGGTCGTTTTCGCTGTCGGCACACCTAAACCACGCCCGTATAGCTATAAACACAACAATGATTGTAAAGTTCAGTTGCTACTCGGACACATTCAAAATGATTCCCCTGGCTTTCCAGACTGATTCTCACGGCGAAATTAAACTGAAGCTCACGAGATCAGCATGGTATCGCGAGGCTAAGTGTTTGGTGCCCCCGGCCTTTGTTGCAACGAATGTCTTTTAGAGCGTAGTCCTTGTCTGATGTGCACATGAACGTGCACACATGCATCATTGTCAATGGAGGCGACGGTGCTATGCTTTTCAACTTGGCCAGCCACATGCTCAATGAATAACACTGCCTGTTGCCTGCTAGTACCATGAAGAGAATCCTCCCACCTGTACACATGCAGTATACAGTATACTGTCAAGTTAAAGGGACAAGCCTCATTTATGTTATGTCCACCACAGGGGGCTGGTAGAGAACAGTGTGAGCCTATAGGAGTGCTCTATGGGGAGGAGTAGAGATCAGTGTATGTTACTCTGCACTAAGTCAGGTGTGGGAGGGGAGTGCAGAGTACACCAGTGTTTTTCTAACGCCGCTTCCACCCACATGGGGTGTTCTGGACACATATCGAAGAGTACACCTTAAAGTCAGATGTATTTGTTGCATCATCAATTAACCTATACTGTAAACGCTCTCTTAATTGTCTCTTACTGACTTTGTTGCATGCTTACATGTACTGTATTAATGTCATTCTGTTTGTGTGTGTATGTGCGCTGATGAGCAGTGCAGATGGTGTAGCTCTAGGCGACATTACATTAGGTCGAATGGCAGGCGGTGTGTGTGTGTGTGTGTGTGTGTGTGTGTGTGTGTGTGTGTGTGTGTGTGCGCGCGCATGCGTGTGTGTGTGCTAGTGTGTGGGGGGTCATGTTAGCCAGTCAGGGCCAGTTTACAAGGACATTTCTGCAGACCTTGCCTTTGGCCGTCGTCAGTAATGCTCATGTCTGACATTGGAGCGTGTGTGTGTGTGTTTAATATGGAAGACATAAGGGACTGGCAGAACTGATAAGCGTAGTTTAAAGAAGGGCAGTTTGTTGTGTGTTGTCGTTTTATTTTGTTGTCAACTGTCAAGTGATTTTTTATATTTGGGAGTAGAGATAACAGAGAGAATAAAAGCAATATGTTTTTTTCTCCGCCACTATTCGCCATCACTCAAAGTCAATGAATAGCTAGTCTCAGCCTCTTCTGTGCATCAGTACTTTGTCACATAAGCCACTCCTAGACCCCTGTAAGCATGTCAGCGCTACCAGGAAGTGGAGTAGGCTTTGGAGTAGAGATTTTGGCTGTTAGCATAGTCACTCACAACTCTGCGTACGTAATTCTCCACAACATCATTTTCGTCTATCCGTTTATGTTAAGCAGTAATTTACATACTTATTCAACACATTTACAAGAGCTGCAAACAGCCAGACTAGTTCGTTTCCTAACAAACTCCTCAGTATAAGTTTAACATCCGAATTGGTCACTGAGATATGACGTGCATGTCAATCAAAATACCTCTCCTATCAAGTAGGAGAGGGTCTTGATACAGTTAGCAAGCACTGTGTCCCAGAGTTTATGCAAAGGCTGGTTCTACAAGACTAATAATTAGCTGACATGGTTGTTAGCCGTTCCAAACACCCATCTCATTTATCTTAGGGAGATATTTCCTCACCCACTGGTGGATTTCCAGGAAGTGCATGCCTTCTGTAAGCCAATCAGTGCCCAGAGAGAAGGTGTGAATGGAGAGATCGTTTGGAGGGTAACAGACTGCGAGTAAAAAGATAGTGGGATAGTTTGTGTGTGTGTGTGTGTGTGCTTGCGTGCGTGTGTGTGTGTGTGTGTGTGCGTGGCAGAGATTAAGTTACAGACATATGTCAGTGTTAGCGTAAGAGGTACAGCGCTGACATCTGTCAAATGTAATTATTTAAACATAAAGAAATAGCATAAAGATAGACAGATATGGACAGGCAGACAAACAGTTCAAAATGTCCATTTCAATTTGAGAACACAGAATTATTTCTCACTTGTGCATTCTTTATCCCACAGTTGCCAAGTATGGGGAACACAGGCAACATATTGTATTGGGCCACTAAATCGATCATGAGACTTTTTATTTTATTTACTGGTACTTCTACAAAAACAGACAAAGAATGTGTAAACAGGCAGCTAACAAATGTCCTTTAGCTGTGTGTTTTGAACACATCTTTGTTTTGTTTGTTTTCAATGTGTGTGTGTGACTATGTGTGCTATCTGTAGAGTGTGCCCATTACTGTGATGAATGCCGTTGAGCCTCTAGGTTTTTGCTTTTCTCTGAGCTGGCTAGGTGGCCTGTTTGACACCATTAGATAAAGGTGAAGGATGACTCTTGCGTCCGTTGAGAGGTTGATTATGCTACTTAAGAGATAAAGGTTTAAATAACTAAATGGATTAACACTGCATGTGTGGTGTCTACAAGCAAAACAATGCATGCCTCTTTATTATTAACTAGCCTGATTCAAGTCACACACATTTTTTAAATTTGTGTGTATGGGATAGTATTTCTTCCAGGACTTCACATTTTTTATGCTGTTTCTTATATGCTCATCATATGTCTGTTTATGTCAATATCAGAGGCCTTTTTCTGAGAGTATATCTGGGGCACAATGTGCTGGCTTTATTTGCTTATTTGCATGCAGTATGCATTTGTGTTTTTGTGTGTGCAATAGACATTATTTAGTGTTAGCTTAATGTTTTCTAAAATGTGTTTTAATCACGGGAAGAATGGGTAGTATTGTAGGACTTTAGGAATGACTACGTTCTTTACACACAAACGCACACTTTGTGACTGCCACTGCAAATGAGTGTGCACAGCTGTGAGCTGGGCTGTAAACAGCTGTGACACACACAAACACGCGCGCACGCACACACTACTACAGAGACTGAGCTTTGTGATATACAAGGGGTGGAGGGAGAGAGAGGGAGAAAAATGGAGGGAGAGAGAGAAAAATATGGTGGGAGAGAAAGATGGAGGGAATAAGCAAATAGCTGCTGGTCATGTGACCACCTCATGAACGTCTCAGCCGCCTAGCTGAGATTACATACATGTATTATGTATGTATGTAAGTGTCATTATGCATTATGTATACATCATGGAATGTCATCAGTATGCATTATTTAGTAGTTTATTTAGTGCTTTTTGACACCAAAGCCTGGAGAAGTGAGGAAAAGTGACAGATTAGAGTCTCCTATTTTCATTTAAATCTTTAGTGTTAAAAAAATTTGGATGTTTTTATTCAGTATTATTTATTATTGTTAGCAGAGCCATGGAAAGAACAGTTAAGCCAACGGAGGTTTGACATTTTCAACGGTTACATGGTTCATGGAATCTTATGGCAAAATAGTTCCAGGAAGTGCTTGTTGGGCAATTTGAATATACACACATATACAGTATATATATATACACACACATATATATACAGATAATACATATACAGATATATATAC
This sequence comes from Amblyopsis rosae, assembly GCA_025399935.1. Classification (NCBI taxonomy): domain Eukaryota; kingdom Metazoa; phylum Chordata; class Actinopteri; order Percopsiformes; family Amblyopsidae; genus Amblyopsis; species Amblyopsis rosae. The sequence continues at coordinate 6,729 of JAODTR010013343.1, read as the reverse complement.
AGATAAAGTAAATATCTTAATTTTTTGGTAATTAGTAGTCAATAAATGTAACGATTTACATTTAAAATGGACTTTATAGGGAACTTTTAGTAGGCTAACTTAAAAAAACAATTTTAAGGCTCCGTTGCGGTGAAGAAACGGTCCATTGGAGATGACACGGAGATGACGCGACTCTGTCTTTACATGGCTCTGAGTATTAGCTGAAGTTCACAATGTTCACATTTATTGGAAGTTGTGTATCTTGCATAGGGTTAAACATCTGACAACTGAAACGGAAAACATTTCACAATACATGCTAAAAGCCTTGTAATTAAGTTAAGTGTGCATTTATCTCGCCACTAGACTCCATTTTGGGTCTTGTGCTAGCAGTTTCTTGCTACATAATTTGGATTATACAGTACATTAGGCTAAAAGGTTTCCTAAACCGTATTTTTGTCTTCTTTCTACAGAGTCAGATGCCATTCTGGGGCATGATGAATTTCAGGGTGTGGCCAATTTTAACACCTTCTTATTGGATCGTTCATCAGGCGTGCTGTACATTGGAGCCATGGATGCCATACTGGCCGTGGACACTAATAAAATGAACCAACCACCACGCAAAGTAAGAAAGTGTGTGTCTGTGTATATGTGTATTATACAGTATCATGATAATCCAGAAATTTACCAAATTACATTTAGCTAACCGCATACATTGACTCAATTTGCATAATATGCATTATTGCTTTCCTAATGCACTTCTTCAGATTTGCATAATGGGATTTGATTGTCTGCATAATGCGATTTAATTGTCAGAAGAAGACCCCTCAGATGTTCAGTCCTGTACAATAAACAGTCAACACTGTAATGTTTTATCATAATAATAATAATAATGTCACCTTCTTTTACCAGTGGATATTTTTAGTAAATGCAGTTGCTGACCTCTGCAAATTTGCAGCATTGTTCCGTTTGAACGAGAAGCCGAAAAACACACAATTGTGTGGTAGGACATTTACAACACCTTTACAGCACCTTAACAAACTGTCTGTCTGTCTGTCTGTCTGTCTGTCTGTCTGTCTGTCTCAGATCATCTGGGATGTGCCAGAGGAACGGAGAAACGCATGTGTGGGAAAGGGTAAGACTAAGGTAAGAAAAGTGTGTGTGTGTGTGTGTGTGTGTGTGTGTGATACAGACTGTCTGTGTCAGGATCACATGCCAATACAAAGACAAGACACTCTGGACGGGATCCAATGCCACGTCAGGAGCAGGTGTCGGTGTGTGTGTGTGTGTGTGTGTGTGCGTGCGTGTGAGAGAGATGCTGAGAATACAATCAAGCATATCACATGTACTAACAGAATAGAATCATAGAAAAATATGACAGCTTGGTCTCCTTGGCTCTGCTCATTGACACACGGCAAGGATGGGTTGTTTGTAAACAAAGCATGCGTGAATTAAGCGTGGCACCTGATAACAGCTGAGCAGTAGTGACACTGAAGGGCGTTCTTTAAGGTGCAGTACCGGCCATCGCCACAACGCCCCGCCAAAGCCTGCCCTCCTGATTAGAACAGAAGAATAGAGCAGCGCCGGCCGAGCCAATCCACAAGGATGTTAATAACGCTAACAAAGAGATATGAGGCCAATAAATAAAGATAATCCATTAACGTCAAGCTGCTCATTGCATCAGCGACATCACTGCCCTCTCCCTCTATCTCCCCCCTTCGTGGGGGGGGGGGGGTAACAGGAGTGGAGCCCAGCCGATTTCAGTGACATGAAGAGGGCTCTTGAAGGTGGCACAGCGCCCCCCGCCTGGGTGGGTGACTAAGCCATTATGAGCTCATCCAGGGAGACAGCAGGGTTGATGTACTGTAGACGCACATGCATACAGTACGCACACGCACCAACTGAACACACACGTCATGGCTTTGTGGTTACCATGACGCAGATTTCCATTACAGCATGGAGTGTGTTTGTGTGTGTGTGAGAGAGAGAGAGAGAGAGAGAGAGAGAGAGAGAGAGAGATTAGTGTAGTTTAACGGATGGTCTTTGGTTTTGTTTGCGTAGTTTCAATGGGTGTCGGGTATCGCAACGAAGTTTCCTGTTTCCTATCAGAATCATTGATACGCCATCCTTCTCAGTGTCTTTGTTGTCAGATAGACCTATGATGGTCTATCTGACATAAATTATAGGAGAAAGCAGCAGTGATGCTGTGAAGAATTTAGAGATGATAATAATTATTCATAATAAAAATGATATTATGCTGAGTCCAAATGGGTGTGTTTAACAGAGAATGTTTTATGTTTGTTTTATATATGACATTGTGTAATGTAACGTAAACAAATGAACTGTTGGACAGTTAAAGAAAGCACAGAATATATATTATTATATTTATTTATTTATTATTATTGCTTTTTAAATATGATTTAATTTATTATTTTGATTGAATAATATATTGCAACATGACTCAATGGGTGTTGCGTGGAAAAATAATTTCTTCCTGCAGAATAACCAGGAACTACACACTGTATATTCCATATGGTATACTGTAGTAGCAGGTGCCATAACTCATGTATCGCCGTCGCCCCCTGCAGGTGGACTGCAACAACTACATCCGTCTGCTTGAGTTTCTTGGCGAGGGGCACATTTATGTGTGCGGCACCTACGCCTTTGACCCCCAGTGTGCCTTCCTGGTGAGTGTGTGTCTGTGTATACAGTATGGGTGCACGTACATACTGTATGTCTGTGTATATGGGTGCACGTACATACTGTGTGTATGTTTTGGACAGCTGTGATGCCTCAGACATATGTGTGAGTAGCTGCAAAATAATGTGTCTGACAGTCTCGCACAGTCCTTCACACCCAAATCCCTCAGCATAGTGACAGGAAGACTTTTGCTCTCTCTCTCTCTCTCTCTCTCTCTCTCTCTCTCTCTCTCTCTCTCTCTCTCTCTCTCTCCCTCTCTCTCTGTCTCTCTCTCACTCTCTCTCAATCTGTCTCCCTCCCTCTATCTCTCTCTCTCTCTCTCTCTCTCCTTCTCTCTGTCTCACTATCTATCCCTCTCTCTCAATCTGTCTCTCCATCTCTCTCTCTCTCTCTCTCTCTCTCTCTCTCTCTCTATCTCTCACAGACACAAGCACTTGTCTTAAGTAATCGTTTAAAAATGCTGCAATGCGATATGAAGGCATTGGTTAGGCATGACATTTAATTTCTGGAATGTTCTCCAAGGCCTTCGAACACAAGAACGCCATTACACGCCATTACAATCAGCCACACTGTGGCATTCACATAAGACATTGTGCAATACTGTTTACAAAACAACAGAGAGCGCCGTGATCAGTCCAACTCTCTCTTTCCTTCCATAATAATCTGTCCATCACATTTCTATCCCTCTCTTTGTGTGTCTCTCCACCTCCCCCAGAATGTGTCCTCTTTCTCCCTGGAGCGAGGGGAGGATGGAGGGGTTAGCATGGAGACGGGGAAGGGGAAGTGTCCCTTTGAGCCCAGCCAGCACTACACTGCTGTCATGGCAGGTACAGTAGGTCTCAGCTGGGGAATTGATACAGTTGACTTGTGATAGAATGGCTGATTGAGCAATGGATTGTGTTTTCTATTCATTTTTATCTGTCTGTTGGTCAATATACAGTACCTGTCAGTAACTCACTAAAGCATTAGAATTATACATCTGAATATGAATTAATATGTGCTTTACAGAGAGAGTTTACAAAGGATCACAATTCATATGATTTATAGATTGCATTTTGGTGTGAGCTTGCAGTAAAAGTATAATAAAGCCTAATTCGTACAGTACGAATGGTGCTCATTGTCAATTCAGTCAATACGCAACATATCAATGCAGTGTGGTGAAACTCTAAATATCTAATTTTCTCTCCCCCCACTAGGCGGGGTCTTGTACACGGCAGCCACTAGTAATTTCCTGGGAACGCTATTCGACATCTCCCGGGCAACAGGCCCCGAGCAGGAACGCATCCGGACAGAGAGATCTATCAACTGGCTCAGCGGTGAGACTGAAATATACACGCACACTTTCCTTTTTCAGACATACAGTAAATATCCAGCAGTAGTCTTGGTAGCCTGGTAAAACGTCTACCTTTAGGTTTCTGTATCATCTTTTGATCACATATCAGTCTGGAAACTTTAAATTGAAAAAGGTTTTTCAGGTGGGCACTGTCAATTGATAATCAGCACAACAATAGCTTGAAACTGGTTTTGAAGAACAGACATATGATTGGACCACCTTCAACAAATCAGAGCAACTGAGTTATTCTTTCCAAGCTCTGGCACTTATAGTAACTGCTGTCGTCACAAACTGATCTACCCACTTGGACGTTGGTGGTCCGATGGTTCGATAGTTTTCTTACAAACAATTGAGTTCCCAGAGTGAAGCAAGTACAAAGCAATATAAGGACGGTTGTGTCGTTACATGTTAATACAATGTGTGTATGTGTGTGTGTGTGTGCGTGTGCTTGTGCTTGTGCATGTGCTCGTGCGTGCGTACGTGCGTGCGTGCGCGTGACAGACCCAGAGTTTGTGAGCTCAGCCTTCATAGAGCATTCCGCAGACAGCAACCCCTCAGGCATGGATGACAACCTCTACTTCTTCTTCACGGAGGGGGCCCAGGAGTACGACCTCTACACCCGGGTCAGAGTGTCCCGTGTGGCTCGCGTCTGCAAGGTGAGGGCGCTGGAGTCTCTGGAGGCAGTGTACCAATCCAGTGGCTAGGGAGGGGGCGCTGAGAGGAGGCTTTCCACAGGCAGACAGTCCTAGCTGTAGTAGTCTAGCGTCTCTTCCTCTGCCTCCCAGTCTGATGTGGGGGGGATGAAGACCCTCCAGCGGCGCTGGACCACCTTCCTGAAGGCCCAGCTGGTGTGCGAGGACAAAGCCAGCGGTCAGCGCTTCAACATCCTGACAGACGTGTTCACTCTGAGAGATGTGTCGGCCGACCCCCACAGCACACACTTCTATGGCGTCTTCACCTCGCAGTGGTAGAGGAATATTATTATTATCATCATCATCATCTCACATTATGTGTTTCTACTATACAGGCTAGACTGTTCACTGTAATATGAGCACTAGGGGTGAGATCATTTGTGAAATGCAATACCTATGTCATTTTTCATGATAAAATAATAAATATTATTTAACTCCCAGTACCTTAAAAGTAGATAAATGGTAAAATAACAAATGGCTGTCAGAGTGTCATGGAAACTAACAAACCTAACACATTTCTCTGATGTTTCTTATAGGGACACTGAGGCTGTGTCCGCAGTGTGTGTTTACAGTCTGGCAGACATCAGTAAAGTGATGGGCGGGCCCTATAGGGATCTGAAGAAGACGTGCGAGAACTGGATCAACCCTGAACCCATCCCAGCACCGAGGCCTGGTCAGGTAGGCCACACCCGAAGCCACACCCGTTGAATTAAGCTAATGCTAAACTATAGCTATATGAACAATAAATATGGATGCAGCGATCGATCGGCATGAGATTGTAATCGGATGATTTTCACTTAAAATACGAGACCGGTGGTAGTCCGATATTCCTTTCTAATGGCCGATACAGAAAAACGATCTTTGTTGGCTATTAATTCATTCATTTAGCCTTTTCCTGATTTCATGCATTTACCTGGATTAAAAATGTATCTTAAATGTATTAAGTATATGAAAAAAAGTATAATATCGTATCGGTAGATTTTGCGAATGGAAAATCTGTATCGGCCAAACAAAAAACAAACAAAGCAAGCTAAGCTTCATGAATTTTACATCTTCTTCCTTTCTTCCCAACCATCCACTAGTGTCTGAACAGTGCGCTGAAGGTCCAGGGCTTTGAGTCGTCCCTGAAGCTGCCCGACAAGGTGTTGACATTTGTCAGGGACCACCCTCTGATGGAGAACAGTGTCACGTCGGCACCCGTGCTGGTTCGGAGGGGAACTACATACACCAAGCTGGCTGTGACGCTGTCTGGCAGTGAAGAGGAGCTGCGGGGAGTGGTACTCCACCTGGGAACAGGTAAAGAGGAGCAGGGGAGAGACGGGGCTTGAGTCATAGTGTGTCTGAAACAATGGAAGTAGATTAGATACATGAAATTGGTGTGACAGGTGATCAAGAAGCAAGACAACCCTAACTGCTCCTGATGGCCAGGTGGCACCTTGCATGGTGTGTGTGTGTGTGTGTGTGTGTGTGTGTGCGTGTGTGTGTGTGTGTGTGTGTGTCTATAAAGTGCTCTGAGTGGCCGGGAGGTTAAAAAAGTGCTATATCAATGCAGTCAATTTGCCATTAAATAGCTAAATGGGGCATTTATATGACAAATGAATGCAGAGGATAGTATCTCTATGGGCAGGTTATTGTGATTAAGTGCCTTTGGGCAAGACAGTGTGGGTCTGAATTAGGAGGGCGGGTTTAGACAGAATAGAGGATGAAAAAGAGGGAGGTGAAGACTGTATGTTCTCTCAGAGTGCGTGTGTGTGTTGCAGACCGCGGGGAGATCCACCGGGTGGCAGTAGTGGGCCGTAACACCACATTACTGGAAGAAATCCCTCTCTTCTCTGCCCAGGAGCCTGTCAACAACATACTGCTGCACAAGGTAGAACACACACACACACAGTGTTTATTTCACCACAATATTAGTCACTATTAGTTAATATTAAACACTAAACACTAATCTCTCTCTCTCTCTCTCTCTCTCTCTCTCTCTCCCCAGCCGTATAGAGCAGAGACAGACAGCACATCTGTCTTGCACAT
>JAODTR010013305.1:4158-27540 GCA_025399935.1 Amblyopsis rosae | reverse complement strand
GAACAACAATGCGGATTCCGTCCTGGTCGTGGAACAATGGACCAGCTCTTTACTCTCGCTAGGATCCTGGAGGGGGCCTGGGAAAGACAAAGAGGGGACTCTGAGGTGAAAGGTCACAATATCTGGAACACCCTCCCTTTACCCCTGAGATCATTGGAGTCTGGTAATTTAAAATAAATATCTTAAGAATTCTTATCTTAAGATCTCTTTAAAATAGCATTTAGGTAGGACAACCACTTTGGGGTTTTGTGTATTTTATCTGTTTTACTGTTGGATCTTCTCTGTTTACTGGTATTTATGGTGTCTTTTTTTAGCATTGCATTTTCAATGTGTTTGCTTAAATTGTGTAGTAAGACATTATGTATTGCAACTTGTATGTATTGACATTGCATACCTCTGTGACGCACTTTGTGACTGCTGTCTGTGAAATGTGCTATACAAATAAAATGTACTTACTTACTTAATATACACTGTATGCTGCCCTCTGACCCTCGAATTACTGTACCAATGCTGTGAGTGTGAGGGAGATTGCAACCATTAAGGGGACAGTCATTCTGTCAATACAGAAACCATTTACCCGCCTTTGCCTCGGTCTTGCCTTAGATGTAAACATTAAAGCCTAGCATCCACCAGGCGTAAAATCTAGCAACATGGCACAACACAGCAAGCCCAACTCCACTGGAACTGTACAGAATGTGACTCATTTGAATGTTACAACAGTCCATCTGGGGAGCCGTACATTGAAAATATTTGTGAATGGCAGGCACTTTCCAAAAACAATACTTGGCAGTTGATTGGATGAACCATTTGGTAATTTTCGCTGACGGCACACCTAAACCACGCCCGTATAGCTATCAACACGACGCTGATTGGAAAGTTCAGTTGCTTCTCGAACATATTAAAAATGAGTCATGTTTTCCAGACTGATTCTCATGGCAATCTCGCAAGGCTATGCATAACTGAACTAAACTAACTTAAATAGATGGTTTACATAACTACATACAAACCAAGGCAACTTGAAGGAACAGGAAATAACAGGCAATTGCTGAATATTTCATCTTTTAAGTTAATTCATAAATATTTAGAGTATTTGGTAATGTAAATGCATAAATGTTCTCCTGCCTCCGTGTCAGTTTAATTATACTAATCTAAACAAGACGTAACATATTTAATATCCAAATATGTCCAAAATGCCATAGTAAATTACATACGGATCACTGCAGAATTGCATTTTTTTCTTTTTTTATCTCGTGGGTATATGCTTCCTCCTCCCATTTTTGACAATCACTGTGCTTTGATTGGCTATCAAATGCAACTTGTATGTTCACCAACAACCAAAGAACCAACAGGATTTTGCGTTAACATCCTAGAAGGACACTAGTATCCACCAATACTATTGTCACCCTTGCATAGCCAATACTTTCGAGACTGATCGGAAATGTAATCTTCTGCAGTTTCCTCTAGTACAGTTAAAGCTGTGTAGGTGTCCCTCCATTAATTAGCTCAGTGCTCTGGTTTACAATAGGCCTATGCGGGCTATGAAACAGTGATATAGCCTACTATATATTTTCTAGCTATATGTTTAATAATCTTTACGCTGTATAATTAATGTATGTATGTATGTATGTAAAATATCTCGTTTTCAGGTAAACGAACAAGGTGAACTCCATTGAAATTTTCCATTTTTATTTTTAGCGACATTAATTGTAATTGCATATGATTATATCCAAAGCAGAAAGGAATTGAGTTTTGCTGCTATAGCGATTGTGAACTCCGTTTAATCCAGATTCGTTAGATTAGCTAGTAGCTATTGGTACCTACTGTGTCCACCAAGGAAGAGGTGAGTCTCGGTTTTCTAGCTGCGCTTCAAAAATTCACTCAGAGTCAAGTTGTGGGAGCGGGGTTAGTAACAATCTGTTAATTTTCACCGCTGTGAGCCATGTCTTTCCCCGCAGTTTCGCCACTCTGAAAGCATTGAATCCAAAGCGCTCCCAACTTAAAGCGTCAACATCTTTTCGAGGGCAGACAGGAAGAGACTGACTGACCCAGTGTACAAGAAAAAATACCTACTACTTTAAAAATAAATAAAAAAACACGAATACGTTTAACCAACTAGTATTTCTGGTGCAGACTAGCTGGTTTTCATAAACAACTTCAATCAGGCACTCTTTTTACATTTTATCTGTCGTTTATCTGGAGCATGCTCCCCCAGGGAATATTCTCTTTGAAATTTCATCTTTGAAAAGTGGATTTACAGTTGATTTTGACATGAGAATATAGGGGAACACCCTAGAATGTTAAACTTAGTGCTACAAAATTTATGTCGTCTACTACCGTAGGGCATACAAATTTGACATTACTTAAAATCACAAGACGAGATGAGATTTTAACACTATTTCCGCTGTGCTGACACAAAGCTAAACGCAAAGTTTTAATGTGATGTTTTTTTACGAAATGTAGCATTGAGCTTGAATTTAGATATGCAAAAATATGATGTCCATCAAGCTGTGGGTTTAAATGTAGAACATTGGAGAGAGAGAGAGAGAGAGATACAAAAGTGGAAAGATTCATAAACAGCAACATAAATATACTAAAAAATACCATACCCTTACACTGTGCTCTAGCTGAAATTATACCTATTGTATAATATCTAGGGAATGGCCAGGGCTATGAATATTTGTATCCAGTCCTCCTCAGCAAAATAAATAACCATAAACTAGCAATAATGTACAATTGTGTATATTAGACATAGCTTTATTATTACAATATTGATCCAACTGCCAAGTAAATATCATGATATTGATGGTGACTCAGGACTCACAACTATTATTACTTTAGGACAATATTACTTCAAGGGAGTCCTTTTGAGTCTGCTGACTGAACCAACTGACACGCATCATGTGCACTCACCTCCACAAACAGGAAGCAGGGAAGGATAGAGCTGCTGCTCTTCACGCTGGGTTTCTCCTCGGCTGCCATCATGAGCTTCCTCTCGTTTCGCTTCCCTCCTTCAAACTCGTGCGTCCCCTAACACCTGGAATACAAAGCCAGGGGTTAACATGCGGTACCCCTCAATTGAATTAGCATCCCTAGGGATTTGAGTGTTTGTCACGTGGAAGTTAGTAAATCCAAGTCTAGACCTTGCCCCCCAACCCACGCAAAGTAATTACAATCATCTCTACAAAAAGGTATAATAAACCACTTTTTCATGCGCATACAGTATCCTAAAAACTATAATTTCATACCGCTTTGTTACTGTAGGCTACATACTGTACTGTGATACATCATTGTTTATCACTATTTGAACTTATGTAATACTCTGCAGTGAATATTTCAGTGCACTAAAACGGTCCAGTGCTATTTGGGTCTAAAGATCACCACACTGCAAATTTTACTAAAAATGATATTATTGGTAAAGGGCAACTCTACATTGGGAAGTGTTAACAGTTGTTTCCTTCTACTGGGCGTAGACCTCTGCCCTATGATTATTATTGGACAGCGTTTAACCAATATCCTGCGTTGCTAAAGCAGTTTTTGATCACTTAATCTAGCTCTACCACCATTTCAAAGCGTGCTTGATGTCATCTCACTAACCCACTGTGATTGGTCCACCAGCAGGGTGGCTTTGAAATCAGGGTTCACAGACTATAGCAGCTCATCTTAGAAGAAAATTGATCTGAGAGCAACTGTCGGACAGAGCAATTCTACATAAGCACCACCCAGGTGCAACAGCCCACCTCTCCTGCTGAAAAGGCACGACCTAGACGAAACACTGAAAAATACGAATGAGCTGCTGAGTTGCGTCAATAAGTGGTGCGCCTAACTTTGGTGCTGGGGCACCTAAAATGTTCAGTAAGGAGCACCAGTGCTACTAGTGGAAAAAGTTGGGCCCTGGTGCGTGCAGAGATGACGAGAGGTGCTGGAGGAGCTGGGGATCGCGAGGCTCTCGGCGAAGGAGGGCAACGGCCGGGGTCAGCGGGGGCTCTGCCTGTTCTGCGAGGGAGGAGGTGTTCTCTTGTTGTGCCTGCCATAGTCGCTAATAGCATTCTCTCTATCTGTACAGGCCTTGATCGACTGCGGTCATTCAGTGACAAATGCTGTGTCATGTATATCTTATCAAAATACGTTTAAAAACGTTATCACCGTTATTTAAATTAATTATATCGCAATATATATTGATATTGATACAATTCAGTGTACTTGTAAAATGTAAAGGCTGGACGTTTCTGCATATTTCTCTTTTCTCCTACAGTATATCATCCTATAACCACATAGAGCCCAGTCATTAAATCTTAAAACCTGTTAGAGGAACAGGACCTGAAATGTAATTTCCCGCCTGAAAAGCATTCCCAATTTGAACCTCTTGTTACTTTGGCCCTGAAGTAGTGAGTTGTATATGTATGATAATTTATAAAAGGAAACACTAAGGAAGGAACTTTACGGAGATCAATTAAACAATTAAACAAAATACTTGGATTTTTAATATTTTCAAAATGTATCATAGAAGTGCTGCTTCTAATCATGTATTCCAGGGGAGGACATCATGTGTTATGAATTCAGAATGATAGAGTAAACAGCCATGAAACTACACAATATTGTGTAATAGCTCCGCCTAGTGTCTCTTGCTAACTGTGCAACATTTCCCTGACATGCCAAACTGTTGACAATGGCCTAATTAACAATTTTCATATAAATAAATTTAAAAACAGAACACATGCTATGGTTAAAAAATAAGATATATATGCTACAAAAAATATCCATCCATCTATCCATCCATCTTCATCAACTTATCCGGAGTCGGGTCGCGGGGGCAGCAGCTCCAGCAGGGGGCCCCAAAATTCCCTTTCCCGAGCCACATTAGCAAGCTCTGACTGGGGGACCCGAGGCGTTCCCAGGCCAATGTGGAGATGTAATCTCTTCACCTAGTCCTGGGTCTTCCCCGAGGCCTTCTCCCAGCTGGACGTGCCTGGAACACCTCCCTAGGGAGGCGCCCAGGGGGCATCCTCACCAGATGCCCGTATGACAAAGAATATTATACTGGATATCATACTTGTTTAGCTGCATTATGCAACACAAATTATTTTCATAACAATGATCAATTTTACGCATTTTTGGATAGCCCAGCTCATTGCCTATTTAGTTACCGTACAGGTGTAACAGGTGTTTCCGATCATTCGAGACGTCTTGTTTTTGGAATAGCTAATGGATGGTTTCAAACACCAGGTTTCATTGGAAAAAGGTTTATTGCGAGATGGCAGATCGGTGAGTAAAATATTTTACGAGACACGTATTGACGTAGTCAGTCATGTACATTAGCACTGATCTCTACAATAATGTATGGTTTTGTTTCATAGCTACTGTACGTGGATATGATAGTTAGCTTCATGAAAGTCTACCCTTTCTGCACACAGATGCGTCTTTAACCTATAAGAGAATGCAGTTATTTACACGCTTTACGTTCTGGCTGAATGAGTAGTTGGTAGTATCCCATCAACCGGACACTAATGCTTAAAAGGTAATTAATCAAAGACAACAATTTGTAAGAAAATAAAAAGTTTCCGCTCATGCAAGTTTTATTTAAAATGTTCAAATCTAGTCTAGTCTTGTTCTCGAGAACATAATACTATGTATCATCAAGTCTGGTGACCTATGTGTATCGTCACACACCTACAAGCAGCAGCCTCATCGTTACATTACAGAAGATAAGCGGTTTCCCAGGACTTTGCCACCAAAAAGACGCACTGACCCTCTTCTGGATGGTCACCTCACTTCTGTTTCCTAATGTCATCTATGATTCATCTATACTGGAAAGAATAGGCCCGGGGGATAAATAAGACTGCACTGTGCCATCTGAGTCTGCTTTTAGAGAGGACTGGCCGGGATCTGTGTGTGTGTGTGTGTGTGTGTGTGTGTGTGTGTGTGTGTGTGTGTGTGCGTGTGTGTGTGCACGCGCAGGCAAAGAAGAGACTCGCCATAAAACACCATGTAGCTGTCACGGTGTACACGCAGAAGCCCGAGGTAACAGCAAGAGGAAGAGAAACAAGAGAGGGAAATTGTCCCCATTTCCTCACACAGCAAAAGGCTTATATTACAAGCATTCAATTTGTTCCATTGCCTGAGTTAAGAGACAGCTTATAGGCCGGTGGCTGAGTTGTACTGCGCATGCAGGTGTGGCAGGCTGGCAACAGATCTCCTGCACACCAAAAAAAATCCCCTATCTCCATCTCCTCCCCGCTGGTCCTCCTCTACTGAGCTGTGTTGCGCGAGAGAAGGATTTTGTGGCCAGAGATGGCATAGGAGGAGGGGGTTTTAACGGGGAATATACATCTAAAGTGGGGCAGGCAGCCAAGGATGATTTAACCACTGATGGGGGAAGTGCTTAAGGCAAGAGAGACGGGAAGATGAAGGAGAAAAATACAGCTGGATGGGCTCCCTCAGGGCGGATTCAGACTTCTGGGCTGTCCCGTGCACATTTACTTTGAAGGGGGTTCGAATTAAATTGCTGTCACGGGTCTTTTCCACGGAAGCTCTCTCTGTGCATCGAGTTCGGCGGCAATTTTACCGAATAATTAGCCTGAGAAAGTCTTGACCGCCACAGCTGTGCATACGGCACACTTGAACAGACGGGATGAAGCAGATTGTTCACAGTTATAGGCCGGGGGTTTTATTTGTGTGGCTTTGTATGCAAGGGTGTGTGTGTACGTCAAGTAGGGTTTGTGATTGTCCAGCTGGTTTTTTAAAATCAGATTAGCGCAAAGCAAGTGAAAAGAGGGCCAATCTAATTATATCAGCATAAAGCGACACACTGTCGCATTATTGAGTGAGAGGGAGAAAGAAAGAAAGAAAGAAAGAAAGCAGTGGATACAGAAAAAGGACACAGAGTGAGTCCTGACATAGATGGATGGATTGTGGCAATAGGTAGGGAAAGGCCGAGGGAATGTATGGGGAAGGCAGACAGAATGGCCACAAACTATTCAAGGAACAGGGCGAAGGACACAAGAGAGCAGAAATCAAATGGTGAAAGAGCAGAGCTGCAGGCACAGGCGCACACACACACACACACATACACACACAAACAGTTGTGAGACTTCTGCCAGTGGACAGAGACCCAGGAAGCCATATGTCCGCTCTTCTCTCTCTGCAGTCCGATGTCCAGATAACCCAGTTCTACTACTACTACTACTACAACAACAACAACAACAATCATCTCACCCCCCCTCCCAAAAGAAATCTGGCGCACAGATCGTGGTGTCTATTTTTTCAACATTATTGTAGGAGAACTAAAATATCTACCGTGTATAGCCTAATCCTATTCAATATTTCTATTGGTTCATGAATGATTAATTAGGACACCCTGGCACATCCCTGCTAAAAAAATCCAGCATAAACCAGCAGGAATTCCATGTTGGTCCAGGCTGGTTCATACTGGTTAGTGCTGTTGTACTGCTGGTTCAGGCTGGTTCATACTGGTTAGTGCTGGGGTAGTGCTGGTCTAGCTGGTATACCAGCACACCAGCATCCAGCATGGGATGCTGGTACACCATCAAACAGCATGGGATGCCGGGGTACCAGCAAACCGGCATTCCATGCCGTTTGCAGCATGCAAAACATACCTTATGCTGCAGGTAGGCCCTCTACATGTTAAATACAGTACAATACAAATAATAATACAAATACATGTTATAGCAATATAATATAACTAAATGATGTAGCTTTTTAAAAGGTAACTACTAGCCTAACTAGTTGGCTATAGCAGGCTATCTTCCTTGCAATTCTTCATGCACTCCTGAAGGGATTTGAGTGAAGTTTATTTTTGCTGCACCCTGCAGTTTCTGTATTGCAGCGCACTTGTGACTCGTGCGCGTTTTTTTGCCACAGTTCACACTTCAGAGCTAAATTATCGTCAGAGCTGTCTTGAACATAGACATTCTCTATTTACTGAGAAAATCAAGTTCTTTACAGTTTTACTGAAACTATGTTAGATAGAAATAGGTAGTTACCAGCCAGTTTGTTTTGGTGTGGCGTCAATGTTTCTGCCGTGGCGCAGCATAATGAACGCAGAGTAATCGCATTCAATGATGTTGCTCTCATGACAGCATGTGCCGTACAAAAAATGTTTTGAGTATAACTTTGTATTTGTTCCGTCTGCAATCTAGAGACTGCGCCTGGCAATGTTTGTTTGATTGTCCTCATTGTGCAACCAAAATGTCCCCATTTTGAGAGTGAGGAAAGAAAACACTCTGTGTAGCTGAACCTTTACGGTTATAAAACCGTGGCGTTTTTAATCCCGGTTAATCGCTACATCCCTCCAGGGCACAGTTTGGTTGGACTCAAACGTGCCTGAGGACAGAACTGAAGCCATTGACGCGACAGTTGTTTCATTAGAAACAGCATTTCGTCAAAGGGAACACTTTTGTCTATGGCAGAAGTGCAATGTTTATTTGTAATATGGGCAGATGAGAGTATTCAGGAGCAACTGGATACAACACACAAGAACTATCTACTAACTCGTGGGTATCAATGAACCACGTGAGCAGTGTTGGCAAAAGCTGAAATAACTGCATGCTCAGTATCTGAAGGAACAGGATGCACTCCGTAAATCTGGTAGCTCGTCGGACATCAAGGACATATGCCAGTGGAACTATTACAATTATGTGGACAAAATAATTGGCCTGAACCAAGTAGCCAGCCTAATGTTTTAGAGTAAGCGTGCCCTGGCCTTGAATGTTAACTGTGTGAGTGCAGGCCAGTGGGGGAGTGGGGAGGGGGGACAATCGTGCTCGGGCACGGTTCAAGGCAACTGGGCCAAGTGTGAGTACGCCCTAATAGAGCACCTGCTCTTGTAAAAAGCGCTGATGTTAATGTATGTACTACAAGCACTCATACAAAACCAGGAAACGGAGTTCCGTGTGTGAGCATGCACTGCACACATTCGGTGGTCCATCGTCTGCCCAGTGTTTCCATTCGCACATTTGTGTGACCCTACCCGCTAATGCATGTTTGACCTCAAAGCAAATTATATCACGCGCCTCCCCTGTGAACTCTAGCGCCCCCCAAAGGGGAGCAAGGACCCCAGGTTGGAAATCACTGCTTTAATGTACCCAACCCTAACACACATACGCGCGCGCACCTTGGGCACAACAGACTGATCATGTTTGTAGTAGGGATGGTATGATACAATTTTTTCAGTATCGTTACCGATACCGATACCGGCACTTTGGGTATCGGCCGATACAGAGCACCGATCCGATTCGAGTGTTAAAGTAAGTTTTAAGTTACGTTGCAAAGTAAATGACAATCTCTATTTTAGGACTTAGATGCATTTTAGAAGCCTGCTGCTGACAGTGTGGCCTGGGTAGGTTAGACACGGCTGATGCTTGACAGTAGACCTAAGTATGTAAATTAGTGGATTGAGCAATCAGTATCAGTATCTAAAGACTACAGTAACTGAAGTTAGCAACCCGTTGCGAACGTACAATTTTTAACAACTTAAGACTGAGTTTGTGATTTAATTGTTTTAGGCTTTACATATATTTACTTTCCATGAAGTGGCAGCAGCATATGAGGGAGCATATTATGCATATGGGTGGTGGGCAGTTGGCACTGGTAGGCTACAAGTCCTCGGAGCTCCCTCATTCTCCGCGCACTTACTTTGCTTCCTAAAAATATTCCCCACACCAAGCCACCTTCTACTCAGGGTTGGCTTCATGGGGGGGCATTGATGGGCAATGCCCTCCCAAATGGAATGTGACACCAAGATTGGTTGACATGATGACAGTTTATATCCGATACATTAAATAATATATTGTAATTAAATGCATAACTACCACATTAATTGTATGAGATTAGGCTGCTTGGTTTAAAACGGGTGTGCATAATAGAATATAATTTTACCTGTGTCGCCAAAGAGTTCATGATTTGTGCTTTACAAAAATTATATAGGCATGTAGCTGATCGCATATGAGTAGGAAACGTGACAGAACACCGGCAGGGATGAACAGAAAATAATTTATAATCTTATTTTGAAAGTGTGACATGCACTACGCTACATGAAAAACATCACCCTCGGATCAAGACTGTATGCCTTCCTTCTCGTCGGAATGTCTGATTAGAACGAGGTTATTTCACCACCATATTTGAGGTCATTAAAGAGTTGGCTTTGGATGAGGTAGTCTAACTTTTAATCTAATTGAAAATGGCTCGTGTATATGTAGACTATATCTCATTCCATTTGGAAGTGGCTTCTGCTACTCAAGCCCTGAATTGGCAATAGCCTTTAGGCTAATTTGTCATTATTTACACAGCCCTTGCCGATTATTCAGTATATCAATAAAATCTATTGAATCCTTTTATAACTGGGAGATTTGTCTATAATGTTTAACGGGTGAACGTAAAAAGATATTTCCACTTCCGGCAGATTATGTAGCTGTTTTACTAGCTTATTTACTCCCTAATTTTTTTGTAAATGTATGCCCCCTTGAGAAACTCAAATGCCCCCCCCCATTCCACTCATCCTGGAGCCACCCTTCTTCTACTGGTGGTCAGATGTCAGGTGACACAAATAACAACATCAGCAACAAACTCCACCCCTTAGAGTGGAATCCTGGAAAGTATTAAAAGGTGAAGTTAGCAAGCTTGTAAGATAATAAGCATACACATTTTTGTCAAATTCCGCAGATATCCCCTCATTGTGCGCGCTGAAAGAATAATAAGCTGTATGTAAATGGTAGACTGCACCATACACTAGTCTAGCCTATTGGCAACGCTGGCCAACATTGGGGGCAAGGCTTCTGAGGAAACATGCTAGGAGTGGTATTTTTGTTAATCAAATATCAACACTCTTTCTTAGAACGGCTGTCTACACCTTTATTACTGTGCGAATAGGAAGGTAGTAGGCAGCCTACTGGGATTCACCAGGTGGATGGTCGAAAACTGGGGCTTCCGTTTGGGGAATACCGCCATGAAATGGAATACCTCTGAAGGACACTCCTACACCACAAAATAAATAAATAAATAAATAAATAAATAAAACGCGCGCGCACTCTAACACACAATATGATGCTGTAATTTATCTGCACCCCGGCGTAGCCTACTGCATGCAACCCCCAGCATAGCCTACGTGAAGGAGAGGATAAAAACCTCACAGCCCTCCATTGCTCCCTGCGGCCTCACCTCGGATACCTCGCTGCTCAGCTTCCCGTTGCCGTGGCGGCAGATTCCTATGCGGTGCCCATGCCAGATGAGAAGGAACCGCGCCGTTAAGATCTACGTCCAACCAGCTCGACTACACCTCGCTCTCCGCTTCTCTGTCCTCTCGGCACGTCCCCGGCTCGCACGCCCTCCTCTCGGCTAGCCCGGTGGTGGAGCGAGTCCTTCACAAACGGACGATCAGTCGCGACAGAAACAGAAACGTCTCTGCCTGCCTCCGACACCTCCTGCACGTGTAGTCACACACGCACGCACACACTCCCGCCTGTTCTCTCCTCCTCCTTTTAATTAGTTTGCTCCAACAAACCAGCGATGGTTGATAAATGAAGTGGCTGGCGCTGCCTACTATGTGCAGCCGCGCTTTCCAGTACAGTTGCTGAGGATGCTGGGAAGAAAACGAGTGTGTAGGAGAACGTGTGCGTGCGCGTGTGCGTGTGTAAGAGCGTGTGGCCGCGAGTGAGCGAGAGAGACTGTGATCGAGGGGGGAGAGAGAGAGGGAGGGGAGGGCGCGAGGTTGAGCGTTATGTGTGTCAGAGAGAAAAAGCTCATTTGTATTCGATGCTTGTTTTCTCACTCCCTGCTTCTATCTCTGCCCAGCTCTTCCCTCCATCTCACCTAACAACGAATGACTCCCTTTCCCTTGGCGACGGGTGTAGAGAGACAGACACCCAACCCAAACAGAGGACAAAAAGACAGTGAACCCCAAGAGACGGTGACGGGGAGGTGCTGAGGCTGTGGCTTAGTAACATGTAGCTATTGATCTTTAGCTTACTCTTCCCGCAGCACGTCTAAAATCTCAGGTCAGAGCTGATAACACATCAATGCTGAGAAGGTGGTTTAAATATACAGCGAGTGTGTGTGGCCTTTTGTATTTTTTCTAATCTCAATCAGTCTAGCTAAAATCTCCATGTGGATAAAGCATTGATTAACAGAATGAGAGAGAGAGAAAGTAACACTACACTGTGAATACTGTTCAAAATATACATTATGCCACAGTTCAAACAGTGCTCTGGAAGGGACGTAAAACGTAATACTGCATAATACTGCAGTTGTTGGCAGGTCATCTCAGACAAATCATACTGCAATAATGTATAGGGTTGCTAGGATTAGCAACACAAAATAAGAGGATTGAAAACAGATTACTGATAATAATTGGACAGTGTAATTGAATTCCTTGCCCAAAATACCTTTCCCTATATACAGTGTGGCAATGCACACATACTTTTATCAAGCAATATGATTTTGTTTCCAGTTTATGTCATTTAATGATGATAAATATGATATATGGCTCATCCTGCCAGAATGGCTCTGTGGGCCTGTAAAACAATCAGAAAGCATCTGAATCATGCAGACACACAGCATGGCTATTGAGATCCTCGCTTAAAGTATAACTGCACCCTAACATGTGTTTTATGAGCTGTAAACTAAGCAATGGGGTTGGTCTGATGAGACACATCAATGCTGATGTTAATAATGACAAAAATCTATTTTTTTATAAAAATCTTCATTTTATGGGCTGAAAACAGGACTACTCGTCATACTCATATTCGTAAAAAATCACCCCAGGACCTTTTCAGCGGTACACTCAGTACGCTCATACGATACGATTCAAATTAAAATGTTAACGTTAATGTTAATGGGGATCCCCCTCCCCTCACTCACAGAGATTTCATTTTATCCCCATTTTTTTAACCTCAAATCAAATGAGTTGCATTATTAAAAAGGTACATCAAAGGAAAGTGTATTCTACGAAATTGAGTCTGATCTCCTTGAATGAAACACTTTGATTCTACAGGTAACTTGCATGGTCTTCATTCTTCTTCTTCATGTTCTAGAAGTCTTTTATAATATATTGTGCATGTACAGTATATACTGTATACTCTACAGTGTATATACTATACATTATACAGGATACAGACTGTATATATATATACATTATATAGACTGTAAATACTGTGCAGTCTATAGGGACAGGGTTTTTTCCACTGCCTGTACAGCTTACTAAGATGCCCAGAGGTGTTAAATTACTCAAAGTAAATTGCTGGTGCCTCTGCCATTGCCCATGCAGGTAAAGTCAGCTAATGCAAGCATAATTTGATACTTCCACACAGCCCTGGCTCCGTAAATAGTAAGATTAACAAAGTGGCGAACACCGCTCGTATCAACAAAGCCGTAGCACTACACTATGCTTCACAATGCAGTGTGATGCGGCCCCGCGGAGGACCGCAGGTCGATACTGTTTTGATTTGAGCTTGAAGTTAGCAATAATGACTGACCATACATTTAAGGGAGGCCACCGGCCATAACTTCTACTATGCATGCAGCATTCCGGCATGTCATCATCACCTGACCTACAATTCCTGTTTTGAACAATTGTTCCCAATTGTGATGTGCAGAGAGAGTCATTATCATTGTCTAACAGCTGAAAATATGTTTGAGATCGATAAACAAAGGTTTAGGCATAAGCACGGGGAGATCTGGAGACTGTGAGGGAGTGTTCAAACATCTGGGGCAGCCAATGCTGAAAACCAATGCGGCAGGGTACCATCTAACCGCCATAAATCGCCCATGCGTGACCCACATTGCGGGACAACACAGTGGCGAATAAACCGCAGTGAAGGTCACACATGGACTCATAAGGAATGGCTCTCAGGCCATAAAAACAGTTGTTGATTAAGCCCACCTCTATTCTCCCCAATTCTGCCACCCCTCCTCCACTGCTGAGTGCAGTGCTGGCTGGCCATACAGGCTTGCATATGGGTCTCTGTGGGATTGTCATAGTGGTGGATGAGATATGGGCCAAAGCTTCGTGGAAATAAGAAATCGGCCCGTTATTAGGCCGTTATGGTTTACGGCACATTGGATGCTTGTCCCATGGGCCTTCTCGCCTGTGCAGACACCCCCCTTCACCCCCTGCTCCCAACCGCTCCTCGCTCCGCCCCCACTTCTACAGCACATTGCTCTAGATCTCTGTCCTTGTAGCCAGTGGAAACGCTCCTGCACTGACGGACATAGAATAGAGTGATAGATGCGGGTGGAATGGATGAGGTGAGGAAAAAAGAGATAGGAGAACCTTTGTAGCACGAGGGGTGTGAATGCCGTTACCAGGGAAACCGTGTGTTTGTACCGCATGCACAAATACGCTGTGCATACACGGACTCAATAGGACAGGCTATATGCATCGTGTGCATTTGCAAACTGGTGTAAATGTAACATGATCAAGCCAAACAGTGCAAAAATATTCATGCATACTGCAGTGCACTTGTATGGGTGCAACTGGCCCCAGGAGCTGTTGGGTACATTTCATCAGCTTGACAGCATACCGGCATGCACGCCTTGTGAATTATTCAAAGGATTGATTCTTGATTGATTGAGTCAGTTGAACCCAATGCTAATATTAAGGCCTGGCCAGCGCTTGCCGTAGAGCACGTTGCCGTCTAATTGCATTTACTGGAGATACTCATCGCCCTACAATGCAGAGGCATGCTGCTCAGAGCCACCCCCAGTGAGAATTTGCCTTACGAGTCGTGAAATTGAGCACATGTATGTATGCTCATTTGGCCCTCTCCCCACCCCCAACCCGTATTACCATGACAACCCACACACACACACACAAACCTATACCTCACCCCCCATCATATAAACAAATAGCTTTTACCCTCAACACACACACACACACACACACACACACACACACACCGCCACACATAGCATGACTAAAGCCCCTACACCACATATCTCACCCCCACCCCAAACACACACACACACACACACACACACAGCGCCGTATCACAATGCCAAGAGCTCCAGCTGTGGTCTACGGGGCTGCTGATTAATCAGCCCAACAACAAAGAATCACATTCCTCCACTATAATCCTTTGTTCTCACTGCCCAGTGCAATGGGCGCTGCATGCTAATGATTGCCTTTCTGGACTCCCTGCAGCTGCTATACACTGCTTTTATCAGATGATACAAAACTGTAAATCTAAATTAATCTGGGGAAATTATACGGGAGGACATTAATTGATGCTGTGGGTATTGTTCTTGAACATTCTGTGCAGTGTAATGTCATACTAGAGAACAATGCTCCCTCTGGTGATGAGTGACTTGAAATTCCTCTCTACTCCTCCTCATATTGCTGCCATCTATAGGCTCGCACGGTTCTCTACCTCTCCCCCACGTCCACCAACAACAAGCCATGCGCCAAGCTTCTCTATTTGTTGGTATGTGCATTTGCATAAGGAATTCCTCTTTGCAGGTCTATTATCATTTAACTGACAAGCCATCCCCATGGCAACACGTGGGCCTGGTTTGGCAAATGTCAAGAAGGGGGTCACAGCAGACGCTACGCCTTTCCACAGTGATTGGATAATACATTTCGTCTCATCTTGATTTGATTTCAAGAGCTGCGGTTGGATATTGTCTCTCGCCCCGCTTACCCTATCCGGTGGAGGGATTCCTTGTTCGTGTTAGCCAGCTATAAGGCCCGGAGGCATTGAGGGAAATGGCGCATGTCATTGTGAACACACCAGATGGGGTCTTGAGGCAGATATCAGAGGTAGAAAGGCAATCCTGCAATAATGAGATGTAAATGGGGCCGACACAAGTCTGAGGACAGTGGCAGGGTAACTCATTTGAATGGATGACGCTGCACAATAATTAAGTGACAGGTTGCAAACCTGCATGGAAATAAACCACATTTGTCAGATTTGGCTTGGGGTTAGACTGGCAACTCCCATTGAGCTGTGTATTAGGAGCCTTACCAGCCTTGTGTACATTAAATAGAGACTGCACTGCATGGGTATTGTGCTATTGAACCAATTAGTTAACCCATCCATCATTATCTGTGATCACATTGACCAATTTAAATTTAGGTGTGATTTCTAATGTGATAAACCTAGTCGCATTGATGTGCAAAGAGAGCCCACATGCCACATTATCAGTGAACTACACACAGGATTATTAGACATTATTAGAAATAAAAATTTGAAATTTTTATTATTAATATATCTATTAAATAGACAAATCATCTATGCAGTGTTTTACTGGAGTTGAGGTAAGTCGTAAACCTTCCTGGTTGTATTGTGAACTTGATAATAATAAATGTGAATAATTTGATTTGTGGAAAATGCTTATCAGTAGTCCTAGCAGCACATCAAGGTAGAGAAGGACTTAATCCTACTGTACCTAAGTGAACCTGGCGGTTGGTACAAGTAGCTAACAAAAGTTCTTTGAAAGTTCGTATTGTGTGCACAAAAATGAATACGTATTGCAACAGTTATACTGTAGGTTAAGTAGCCAGCTTGTCTGTGAATGGCAAACCGTGCCGTGATCCACGTTCTGTGTCTTTTATGTCCTGTGTGCGTGTGTGTGTGTATCTGCGGAGACAGGCTGACTTTATGGTGACTCCCACCTTGGAATTTCACTCCTGGCTTTGTGGCTTCCTAAATTCCTAGACAGCCTCAGAGTCACGCAGGAAATACTAATACTACACTTGTAGAAGCTTATTTTCCTAATTATTCTGTGAAGGCAATACTCGTGCTGCCACAAAATTCCCAGACTTTTTGACAGGTAAGATAATCTTTCGACTTTATTCCATTTAAAGCCAATTATTTTGCAAACACTTTCACACCATTCACAATTGCTTTGCAATGTTGCAATGTTGCTTTGCAATGTTGTCACGTAGACAGATTCTATCTGAAAAGTCATTTTCATGAGAAAATTTTGAATAATACGTGTAGATTAAGCCTACAACCCACAATGCAGAGAGCAGAAGGGATGGTTAAGAGAGTAAATAAATACATAAGTGACAAGTTATACTCGTTCATGTAAATATTGCTTGATTTTGTTCAAAATATATTGATTGCATGAGGCGTGTGACCTAATGCTGGAACCAAACTTTAAATCTGCATTCCCTACCCTGCTGGCCTGTTACACCAGCAGCCACTCTGTTAAGGAGTCAAATTGTTGTGCGTTCGTCAGCCAATAAGGATCCAATTTAGATGTATTGTATTCTAAAATACTACCTCAGTTCTCTCAGGAAATGTGTCATTCTCTGTCACTTTCCTGCCTTTGGGATCCACAAAAATTCAATATTTCCCAGACATTTGAGGGTCAGGGGCAGGGAACAGTGGCAATGAATGCTGGGGGAGAGGGGGGAAGTTTTCACATATTGCAGAAACAACCGGATTGTGCTTTAACATGACTTAATGGAATAGCATCTAACGAGTATTTGATTGTATTGGAAATGGTTTTCCTGGGAATTCAAGCATTTTGCCAGAGGAAGCCCTGTAAACAGCAGGTGTCAACCAAAGTTAACATTGTAAAAGCAAACACACAACAGTGCAGTATTTTTCAAATAAACACAATTACGAAACTAGCATATAAATGCAAAAAATTATAATTAACTTAATACTAAAATAGTATATAAAGTATATAAAAAAATGTCAATTAAATAATTTATTAACAACAATTTCTAAAATATCTAGTAACCCCACAAAAACACAGACAGAAAAGGGGGACCCAGACCCTCAAGGCCCCATTAAAAGCTTCAACATATTATACTTCTGCGTCGGTCACGCGGACCTGTGCATGTTGACCACATACACTTGATGCAAAGCAGCAAAATGCACTGCCAATCGCTTTGAATTAAGCATCTAAAAATATTTCTTTCCAGCGAATCTTTTAGTTACACCAACATACTGTAAATCATAGTCTGTGCCGACACAAAATAATATTTTAAAAGATTTTCACTGCCTTAACAACAAGGAAATACCCACGTCTTGGCTCCCGATAGAACACTAATAGAGTGTAAAACGTTTTGAAATAAGCATATAAAATTACTTATTTAATTAGTTACACCAACTTTACTTAGTTACACCAACATGTATCATTTTAAACAATCTGCCGACACAAAACAAACATCCTCCGCCGGAGGTAGGAAGGAAGGAAGGAAGGAAGGAAGGAAGGAAGGAAGGATGTGTGGGGGTGAAGAGGGGAGATGAAGGAGACACACCTCCTTAAAGCTCAGTCTTTACAGACTCTTTAAAGTTGGTACGGCAGTTTGGCCTTCACGTGAGCTGCGTGGTTGGGCTGGTGCGGTCAACGAAACACTACCGTGCCGCCGTGTTCTCTGAGAACATGGCGTCCTTCTCTGGGTAGAGCACGGTACATACACAGTCAGAACTGTGCAAACTGTCCGAGCAGAGCTCTTGAATTGCATTAGTGGGCGTGAACAAGCCAGCGCATGATGAATGGGGATATTATATCTTCATTCACATGCAGTCAAAATGGCAGTGGGGAAGGTCTGGTGACAATGAGTGATTTCAGAAGAATTTTAAATGGTTCCGTTTTGAGCAGGGTGTATACATAATAGATCTACATGTGTGTAGTGTAGAACATGTGAGTGTTTTGTGTCCCTGCACAATTGTGTGGCAATCTGTGGCATAATTGCAAAGGTAATGGCAGTAGACGTTAGCATGCACTGTTGGTTGATGTTTAATATCGTAATCGTGCGAGTGCGCGTAATCTAAAGTGCTCCTGCTGTACACTCTGGATGGCTGAGCAGCCTAAATGCATTCAGGTCACCGCACTGAGAATGAAAAGTTACATGGGTGTCACGAGCCCTCTGTGAGCTGCCTACATTAGGCACCTTTAGTGTCTTACATACGGGAAGGAAAATACGAATTCCACCGAAAGACAATACGCGTTCAAGTGCAATATAATGAATTGTTCCATTTGCTACTGTTTGGTTTTCTTTTTCTGAGTTCTGGGTATTCTGAAGCCTTTCTTGGCGAATGTGTGCATGTACATGCGTCATACGACTAGATTTAATGAGAGCCAGTGAGACTGAGCCTGTCTAACATATAAGGCAGGCATCAACTTAATTATCACCTTCCTCTGCACCCCACATTGCTCCGACGTGTTGGGCTGAAGAACTAGACAGTTTCTCATCACGCGACTCCACTGACAGATAATCAGGGCGTTGCACGAACCACGTTTGCGCTAAGCCTCACGCCATCCCAAACTCCCAGATGTGCTGGTGTCTATCATGTGACTTGAGGTATCTCGTGGATACACAGCGTGACTGACGAGCTAGAGAACAGGCTCGGATGAGGACGTTGTGATTCGGCTTTTGTCCGTGATGGATGGGCACCATTAAGACAGCAACACTGTAGCCTGTGCATTCAGTTGTATTTTGCGTGTCATTGATGAGTTACAACGTGTGTTCCCCTCGCTGTGTGAGGCACACAGAAGGCTCTCTCGTTCTCCCCAGGTTTCTTTGTATTTCCTCCCTCTGTTATTTATGAGCTGCTCTGTCACACAGAGCCATTACTCCCGACCGAGTCCCTGCCCAGGTGACCGTGATATTATGAGGGGAGATGCTGGCGTCTGTTAGATCCATAGAGCTATATAATAACAGCCAGCGTTGGAGGCGATGAATCCAAGTTTAATGGAGACATTCACACTTTAAAATACACACTCCTCGACAGTGTTATAGCGTCGCCCAGATCGACATAGTTTGGCCCCAGTGGGTGATGTTAAACTTACAGAAGCTGGGGGGTGGTAGAGAGCACTCACTGAGAGCTTACTGTATGTCTGGGAGTGGCATGCACACTTTTATGTTTTTGTTAACCCTCGTTTCGCCAATGCACCTTTACATGTGCTGTTAATAATAGCAAAGGAACACAGCTCACAGCTATGTACTTGTTTACTCTGGGTCT
Organism: Amblyopsis rosae; assembly: GCA_025399935.1. NCBI lineage: Eukaryota > Metazoa > Chordata > Actinopteri > Percopsiformes > Amblyopsidae > Amblyopsis > Amblyopsis rosae. Next base: position 7,609 of record JAODTR010013305.1, on the reverse strand, counting down.
AGTTAGCAACACACTGTGTAGCCTAATTGTACAAAGACAACTACTGTCCAATGACTAGATATTGCTCCATTATGGTCTTTTTTATTAATGTGTAATTAATAATATTAAATAATATAATAATAATAAATTAATAATTAATGAGTTTATTTATTATTATTTTATTACACTAAAATATTGCATAAAACTGAAGTGGAAATGTAAGGTTCATGTGGTTTAAATCTAGCTCAATTAACAGCAGTAATTCATGACATACAGCAGACCAGTAAATGCCAAAAAATATAGTGTCCTTTTTCTGAGTTGAGTTAAAATCATAGCAAGCTTGGTGCAAGATCCTTGAACGCATTAATAATTTATGTGCTGTAAAACCGGTATTATACTGTAGGTGTAAGAATTATAATCAAATACTGTATGAAAGCCTACTGAACTAAGATAGTTTCTGCTTTTATGTTATCTGCATTAATCAAGCTGTTAAAGGTGTATTAAGCAATTGAAATCCAATAACCTTTTTGTAAAATTCAGCAAATTGTCGCAGAAAGGTCGGCCCGCTACTGTATAGCTGTTCTCTGTACATGCTGTAAAGAAAATCTACGCATATGTTACTACACAGACAGACACAGAAAAAAAAATGATGCAAACAATGTGCATCTAATGTGAATATTCACAATCTTTCCGCCAGCCTGGCTGACTACACCTTTTAAGTGTTACAAGAAATTGACTGAAGCGGCTCCATCATTTCAGTATAGCTTTGCTAGTCACTTGCTAAAACAACTGCAGTTGGCGTTATGAAGTCATAGATTGGCTTCGCTGCAAAAAAGCTTCCAGACTGACGTGTTAAGTCCAGCAATATTAACTGCTCTTAAATCCTCGCTATAACATTTTGAATTCTTACCTCTGGTGATGTCAGTTTTTCATTTCACTCTTCAGTGCACCTGTTCCTGGCCGTAAAACAGGTGTCAAAGAACAGAGGTTGAATTCAGGTTAACCATCTCATATTCTCGAGCCAGACGCTACAATGAAGGCGTCCACCACCACCTCATGTGTGATCTCACCACTATTTATGACCTAAGCCTGAATGATGACAAAAGCAGTGTAAAGTATGTTGGTCATTTACCACAATATAATACCATTGTGCTATGCAGTAGTACTTGACAGGCCTTTTTTAAACATTTCAATGTGTGTCAACTATCCATTTAATTTAGCCAATGTTAGATTTTTCCTTTACAAGGCTTTCAAATGATTAGACCATGAATCGATTTTCACACCACACACTTCCTGGCTACATTTGGCTATTTGAACACTGAAATACCAATATGTGGTGTTATGAATCACGGTATACTGTAGGGTGTGTCATTAGTCCTTACATAGCTATGTGTTACCCACCGGTGTGCCAACTGCTGTTAGCAGGGCTATTCAACTCCGGTCCTGGAGGGCCGCACCCTGCATGTTTTAGATCTCTCCCTGCTCCAACACACCTGATTCAAATGGCTTCAAACAACCTTGAATCAAGTGTGTTGGAGCAGGGAGAGATCTAAAACATGCAGGGTGCGGCCCTCCAGGACCGGAGTTGAATAGCTCTGATCTACTGCATATTGTTTTGCTGCATCTTTAGGCAACAATGGTGTGAATAGAAATGCTTATGGATGTATGCATTAAAACATTTATCCATTATACAGCGCAAGTAAGTTCTAATACCTCCTATGTATACTGAACAATAAACGCTTGTTTTTAATGACACATTTCTACGTCTGTATTTCCATTTCTATACACTATTAGGCTCAAATTTTGTTCACAAATGTGTTAGAATTTATTGTAGTGAGCACAATATGTTTATCGCACGTGTGCCTTAGACTGGCCATAATAAAAGGCCACTCCAAGATGTGCAGTTTTATCACACAGATGTCACAGGTTTTCAGGGCGCATGCTATTGGTGTGCTGACTGCAGGATTGTCCATCGTAATTTCAAGATAGAACTGCACAATTTAGATTGCTATAGAGAGCCCAGGTCACGTCCGCGTTATGGGACCATCGTTAGGAAAAAATATCTATGGTAGTCAACGGCGAGAATACAATTATTTTTAGAGATCGCTTGAATTGAGACATGAAGTATACATATGATGTGTGTCTATATAAAAGACAATTGTTCAATGTTGTTGTTTTTCGAACTTAGGTCCCCTAATGTGGAAGTGACTTGGGCTCTCCATTGTATTGACGCACACCTGTGCAATAATAGTGCTAATTCAGCATCTTGATCACCTGTCAGCATTAAGGCAGGGTCAGTCATTCTCCATAATGCTTGCCATCTTCGAGCTCAAATCAAAACACACTCACTCAGAAGCTCTACCCCACACATTGAAATGCATTGTGAAGTCACGCGCATTGTTGATAGGAGCGGTCTTCACCACTCGTTTATGTCCCTATTTACAGAGTTATGGCTGTGTATAAGTTCCGGATACTTTTTTCAGCATGCACAGAGAACGGTAAGCTAGCGAAATGCGAGGAGATATTTGGTGAATTTGACAAAAACTGCATAGACGTCTTAAGCCCCGGACACAATGCAAGCGACTGGCAGCGATGTGGCAACGAAAGACAATTGAAAGTCAATGTGATTCAGCAACTTGAAGTGACGACAGGCGAAGTAACGGTCGGCGACGCAAAGTGGGCAGGTACGGAGTTAAACTAATCTTAACTTCAGGCGACAACCAGTGGGAGCTAAGGATATCGTTGACTAACAGATTGACTGAAACATTTTGAGTGGGAAATATACTAGAGGGATACCTAGGCAACCAAAGCCTGGAATGTAAACAAGCGACCAATTTTCAGCTACAAAGTAATGCGCGATGAGCTTGCAAGATCGCTTGCAGTGTATCCTGGGCATTTACTTCCAATCATGAAGAATGGGAGTAAAAACAATAACGTGTACCCTCCTTCCATGTGGCTCACAGTATAATCATGGTTAAACTGAGCCTGGGATACACAAAGAATGCAGTAGAAAGTTTTGAATCTAGCACGTTATGTGGGAGGTGAAGATAACTTTTTGTGTGGAAGTGTTACATTATTACTGCGTGTTATGGGTGGTCTGTGTTTCTACAGTATATAGTGTTTTTTGTCTTCTTTGTGGTTGGCTGGATGTGTTTGTGTGCGTGTTCGATGAAACAACGTTTCACAGATGAGTGTCTCTGTATGTAGTAATGTCACACCAATTGAACATGAGAAAAAGATATCTTGGAGAACCAGACATAAAAGGCATCTTGACATCTACAGTAGGCTATGGGCTTTGTTTTGAGCAAACGAAAGGGAATTGGCTGTATATAATTGACTCATTACACCCTTATGGGGTCTGTATCTCAGTGTCGCAAAGGGGTCAAACTGCGGTGCTGTTATTAACATCTCTATATAAGTTCTCAGTTAAACTATATACATAATACACGGGGGGGGGGGGGGGGGTCAGACA
>JAODTR010013296.1:0-27542 GCA_025399935.1 Amblyopsis rosae | reverse complement strand
GGAAGTTTGGGGTCCCTTGCTGAAGCTGCTGCCCCCGCGACCCGACTCCGGATAAGCGGATGAAGATGGATGGATATTTGAAATATATTACTTTGTAGAGAAAGTAATAATCTAACTTAATCACACTACTTCTACTGAACAGCAATACATTACTTTTTGAAAGTAACTAGGGACCCAACACTGGGGCTCAGTGCTCACTGAAGCTATGAATGGAAGATTAAGTCTGTCATCTAATATAAATTAAATGCAACAGCAGGCCTTGCAGTATTTCTTAATGTAGTATGTTTTGAAACTAAATATTTTATTGGATTATCTGGACCCTTGCCAATGTGACAAGATCATTTTTGATTGTTTTCGATGGGTGGACTATGCATAATGTTATTGGTGGTCTGGTGGATAATATGAGTCTTCATAGGTGAGTAGTTGATTATACTTCCTGTTGTACAGTTACTGTATGTGCTATTGAATACTCTTAAACAATCCTGCTGTCCGCTTTGATTTGAACAGGTTATGATACATTAAATGTAGTTGAGTGTTTTTAATGGTGTTTTTGAGAACGAGTATTCAAATACTAATTCGGAAATATCAATAATTCAAAGCCTGTAAAATGATATTCGTGGCAGCCCTACGTTGAATTCTGACTAAATTACATCATATTGCTCTGATTTTGTCTAGTTTTTGGTTGTGTTCATTTAAATTTTGACCGTATTTACCATATATTATTGTTACTGCTATTGGCCATGATCCTGTATTCCAGTGTCAACATGTCAACATTAGATGTTGCTAAGTGTGCTTCATAAATAAATGTGTCTTAGCTTCTTGATCAGAGAGAGGCCTTTATTGATTACCACTGCTGCATTTAAAGAAGATATTTATTGATTCAATGAAGCATTCAAAGCATGTCCAATAAACTTGGAATGGCTTTAAGTGACTTAGAACACACTGTTATAAAATAATTTTATTCAGCTTGTTTACCATTTGCATTTAGGCTTTTATGGAGATAATATAACAATGTTGTATTATTGTGCGCTGTACAATGTATGTGTGTCGCATTGTCATCTTCTGGCAAAAAGTATGGTCAATGAGCAGCAGCAGAGATATATGGGCAATATCTCAAAAACTCTTGTCAGTCTTATTGCAGACATCATTAATGAAGCGAAGGAGCCAGAATGGACTTATTTGTTAAGTTATCTTATAAGTTCTATAAATGAGAATAGAGGCTAAACAAATTAATATCACACGTGCACACACACACGTTGGCTCACGCGCACACAACAATTGGTTGCTTGAAAACATCCATCAGGTGGCTAAAAGAGCTTTGAAACAAACTGTTTGCACAGGAGGCAAACGTCACTCTTAAAGTGGGCACAGAATAGCAGTTGTCATTCATCAGTCAGTCACATGCTGTTGGAGTTTGGCAGATTGCGGAGGTGACAGAGCTGACATGCTACACTTCAAAGGCCTCAGCAGCTTGTGATAATGAAAAGATACTGTCACATGTCCAACGCTTCTGAAAAGTTTGATATTTATTTACTCTGTTCTTGATTTCGGATCTTAAAGCTGTCGGAAAAGCAGGTATCAAGTACGAGACTGCTAAAAAACAAAATCAAACAAGATGCAGTTCCAAAAATAATGTATAAATGTCAAGTGTAGTAGTATCACGCTTCTAGTTTTTATAGCATACAGTAGGCCTACTCATGTCATGTGTTAACTAGGGCTGGGTACCGAAACCCTGTGCCAACATGGACCAGACGGTGCCTTGTAAAAGTGTAAACATGACAAATGCCAGTGCTGGCGGCTATGGGGCCATCAACAAATTATTATGATGAGTGACTAGCGCTGGCGACTTAAGAGCAGTCAACAAATTACTGTGAATCATAATAATTTGAATAATATTGAACAGCAATGAACAAATTACTAAGAACCGGTTCAGGCAGTTAGGAACTGGAACCGTTTTAAAAGTATTGATTTGGAACCGGAATCGTATAAAACCCAAACGATATCCAGCCCTAGTGTTTACAGGCTAGAATATGTTGCTACAGGGTATAAACCACAGTCATAACGTCTCTGAAAACTTTTATTATTACTGTAAAATACATTTCAAAACCCTAGAAAAAAAAAAGATTCAGATTGAAAATACTGATAATCTGGGAAAAAAAATATCTAATATAATATATTGGACACACTCTACGTACATGTACTATAAACAGCTGCCATTACAACCAGGATCTCAATTCTTAATTGATTCAGTGGGGAGCATGTTACCTTTTTTAGTAAATGTGTGTTTTCCAACAACAATTTATTTTCTCAACATTTTCTTACATTGTTACCTATATTGTTAAAGGACTTAATAAAAAACACTCAAACAGAGATGTATTGTTTCAAAACAAATGTCCCATGGACCTTTTTAATGAAACAGCTGTGTTGGTGCAAATGGAGCTATACAGACTGAATTCCACACATACGGCTGAATATTCAACTGAGCATTAACCAGAGAAGTATAGCAGGATGATGTGGGGGAAAACATCTGCCTTGACGCAGCTGAATGAAGGATTCTCCAGGACCCACAATGCACTACTGCAATTGAACTTTCTGATTGTGTTTGACTGACGAGTAAACATGGAAGTTAATAAAGTGCACAAAGAACTATACAGTAGCTGGTTAGCATCAGAGATTGGGCCTCGTGTTGGATGTCTTCTGTTAATTGAACAGGAAAGAATGTGGAATGCATAAGGGAATGTGTGTGTGTGTATACAAACATCTTAATTTGCTATCTATTTTCGAAACAACCTATCCTGAATATAACCAAACAAGTCAGGAAGACAGAACAATGTAACACTGACTTTGAGTTTGTTGCTGGGCAGAATTGTTTAGGTCAATCATTTTCTCTTACAGTAGGTAACCCATAAACACCTACAGTGTATGACAAGGCACCTTATGGAACTAGTTATTGCATGTGTTTGTGTGTGTGGAGGTGCCAGGCCTGACTCACCACTGCTTGTGGTCTGCGTCACAGTGGCAGTCATACTTTGGGTCTGTGCAGTTCCCCTCGATGCCACAGGCACATTTCTGGATGCCGGGGCTGGAGCCGCCCCAGTAGAAGTGCTTCTCACTGCCACGGCCCACCCACCACGTATAGGGTGTCCCCTCTAGTGACACAAACAGCGCATACCAGTTATTATATACTGTACTGTACCATGGTACACATATAGAGGCTACAGGCTTTATTAGTTATTATATACTGTACTGTACCATGGTACACATATAGAGGCTACAGGCTTTATTAGATATTATATACTGTACTGTACCATGGTACACATATAGAGGCTACAGGCTTTATTAACAGTTATTATATACTGTACTGTACCATGGTACACATATAGAGGCTACAGGCTTTATTAGTTATTATACAGTATACTGTACTGTAACAAAATATCAGCCCCAGCTTACTGTTTATGTTTGTGAACACACAGTGTTTCACCACAATGTTGTTGTCATGTGGTTTTAACCACAAGTCACATCTCAAGCCCTGTCCCTGAACATACAGTATAGTGTATACAGAGAGGGTGCTCGGTGATACAATGATGCATATATTTAAATTGCACAGCTTTTAAAAAGTCGTGGTCACAATAACAGTGCATTTTGTTTTCACTTGACACGTATAGTATATGGAACTAGAGAAACAAAAGCACCTGTGTGTGTGCGTGTGTGCACACTAAGCAATGGCTAAGAGGTGAAGGGTCACTAGATATCAATAAGAAACGTAATATGGTTTTCTCCAGCCTCTCTAACACATTCTAGTACAGTATATGGCTATAGGTGTTGTAGAGAAAAAGCAGCACAAATATTATCAGGTCTGCCAATATGGTGTGGAAGAATACAATTATATTGTGTTTTTCCCTTTATATTTCAACAAAATAAGACACTGTCAATATTGCCTTGGACTGTTCCATCTGAGTTAATACATTCCATCTCATTTTTTAAAGACGGTACTGAAATAGGGGAAACTTTCTCATTTGGTGTGTTTGTTTTGCAGCCATTGTTTATGTTTTGGTGTTTCTTCATTTTAAGTAGAAAATATGCACTAGAAATATACTGGTGTGCACGTCATGTGTATGTGTGTGTTTGGCCAGCGTAACCTTGGGGCTGTGCAGTGTGTATCGTCCTCGTGAAGTGAATTATCCAGCTCTCTCCTCGGGTTAATGTTCAGACAAGCCATTGTCAATAGGATTAACACTACCTCCTCCTGAGACTACACTGTCCTCTAACTGTGTGTGTGGGTGTTTGTGTATAAGAATTGAAACTCAATGAGTTGGAGGGACATTCACGTCCCTAATCCCAAGTAAACAGAAACGTCAGAGGCCCAGTGGACACATTACATGAGCGATTTCATTTAACAGAGAAAACGTATGCAGACTCAACATCAAGGGTAGAGGAAGTTTTACTTAAGATTTGTTCAAAACAAAGCAGCCAATATGTTTTTTTTTTCTTCTTCCAGGCTTGTTACACCTTGAGGTTGGGTTGTATAATAGATATGCTATGAAACAATCCTTCTTATGAAAATCAAAACATACAGTATGATACTTATGGTGTGTATCTGAAATACATTCTGAGCTTTAAGCACACTGCCTTAGAACAACATTTGTATGTTATGCTGCTAACAGTAACGCATTAACATATTTTGTTTTGGGGTAGTGGCTCCCTGTTTATACAGAAGGACAACGTGAGCTCTGTAGCACTGACAGAGGTAATCACATTCTTCTTCTGCTCATCCTTTCACACTCCACATTCCCTTTGTCGTGACTGAAAGACAGGAGGGAAGACAGAGCAGCACTTGTTGAGGGGGGCTAAGCAGGCGAGGAAGACATGTTGAGAGCAGGATGGATGAAAGAGAAGGAGACAAGAGAGAGAGGTGGGGGGAGGTGAGGTGAGAGGGGAGGTGAAGGAGCAACAGCAGGAATGCCAGGTGGAGGAAACGCCAGACCTGTGAATCTCCCTCGTGACGGCGGCTTGAGCTCCGCCAAAACAAACGAGAGGGAGAGAGGAGGATGATGATTTGGAGGGAAACGAAACGGGTGAAGGAGGAGGAGAAACGTGGACGGGGTGAGAGAACGACAGCGTGGATGGATGGAGATGTGATGCAGGAATGAGAGGAGCTCACTGGCGCAGAGTTCATATTTTGGCCCACAGAGAAGGACAGAGAGAGCTTTGCCAAGAAGAGACACAGTGATGTGGGAGTGTGTGAATGTGTGTGTGTGTGTGCACGTGTATTGCACATCCTTTGCCCACATGCTCTCTGCGAGTCAAAAGCAGGTGCATGTAAATTAGCCAAAGCCCCTACATATTAGGAACAGCCAACCGCCCATGTTGTGCATACACACACATTCAGGACACCGGATGAGATTGGGAACATTTTGGATTGAATCTGACTCAAGTCATTTTTTTTTAATTCTACCTAACTCTCTCTCTCTCTCTCTCTCTCTCTCTCTCTCTCTCTCTCTCTCTTCCTCTTCCTCTCTCTCCCTCTCTTACTTTCTTTCCCCTTATCTCTCTCTCTCTCTCTTCCTCTTCCGCTCTCTCCCTCTCTTCCTTTCTTTCCCCTTCTCTCTCCTCTCTCTTTCTCTCTCTCTCTCTCTCTCTCTCTCTCTTTTCCTCTTTCTCTCTCTCTCTCCCTCTCTTCCCTCCTCTCGCCTCTCTCTCTCTCTCTCTAGCGATGTGCATTTTGGTAATTTTGACTGCTCGAGTACCTGACAGAGAAAGCGAGCAAGTACTCAAGTACTTTTATATGGGGGAAGGGGGTGAACTCGCACGTAATAGAAACTTGCACGTGTACTGCTGGGTCATAACATCTACGAAGCATCTACAAAAACACTAGGATATTGTATAGTGCCCCTGCAGCCGGGGCATTAATACAGAAGCAGAATGCAGAACAAAAGGGAGATAAAAGAGAAATATGCCGTTACATGCTAGACTATTGCAGTAAAATGTTACATCATGTTTCGTAGCCTATTTAATTAAGTAGAGAGATTCATTTAATTAATTCACAAATTTTTCATTGATGATGAAAAAGTATTATTGAGCATTGCTGTCACAGACAAGCCCTCGAATACTCGTGGCTATCCCTAGTTCAGACAAAGTTATAAATATCTACTCAAACACTGCGTAATACGCTTTCCATTAAAGGCTCGCCAAATTGCTTTTTATTTATAATTGCCTTTATTTCTCTTCCCCCCTCTCTCTCTCTCTCAAACACACACACACACACACACACACACACACACACACGCAGATGTAGCTACCCTGGCTGCCAATCTGCAACATTTTAATGTACTGTCGTCCGATGCCAATTTAGAAGACCTCGCCCAACCCTATTGCATATAGCCCCTCCCTCCTTAATAGATAATGGCTGTAACCATGGCAGCTGCTTGTAGATTAAAGCAGATTTAGCACCGTCGTCTATAGTGGTTACTTACAAAAGCAAAAAGATCAAGAGACACCTAATTGTGTTTCCCTCTAGACTTGTGTATATCATATTGATATTGATACAGTTAGTTGACAGTTTGTTTGTAGGCCTACAAACGCTCACTCTAAAAAGTTACATGGTGTCTCTAGCTACTACTGGCCAATAACTTCCACTGCATTGCAAGTAGCATTGGGTAGACATCGGAGGGACATCTGTGATTGCTTAAGACATTAGTAAACAGCCCATGTTACCTTTTAAGATTGCACCTAGGCCCCTGAATACTTTGGTGAGATGTGACGTAATGTCGGCCATATCTATCAACAGATCACAAGTGCATATCAGGGTCTGCAGGTTTACTGTCCTCAGGCTGTCCTGCCCCCATTGCTATAAGCCTGCTCACTCACCACTAACTGGTGGTTGTGATTTAGGAGGAGACGTAAAGCTGTACTTGTGCCCATGAAGAGAGCTGTAATTTAATGCAGTAGGAGATAAATAAATCTTGCACCTTTAACTAGCATTTTAATAAGTATGAATGAAGACGGACCAAGGGGCTTGTTGTTGCCAACAAAACCAAAGAAACATGCATGCTCATGCACCCATAAACAATTTGTGTAAGTCCTTTATGATATCATAAAGAACGTGCTATTACACACAGTGGTGGATCAATGTGTATTGTCGTGGAAATGCCAAGCTCCACATACACGTCAGCTTGTCTGTTCGCACCAGTTTATCTAGTCGGCATCCATTGTTAGCTTCCTATCTTCATAACCGCTGGGGAAGCACACCAGCCCAGCCAAGAGATCTCTCCAGAGGTCTGCCGATAATGCTTGTCTGTCTGTGTCTGTGTGAGAGGGAAAGAGAGCGTCCGGGCGCCTCTTGTGTGTGGGGCTGAGTGTGTCTGTAATCTGTCTCATTGTGTGTCGCTGCATTTTTGTCTCCCTGTTCATCACAATATGCCTTCCCAGGGCACATCTCTCCATTGTTTATTAAATTATCTGTCTATAAACCTCCTCCTTGTGGCCCCGTATAATCAGTCCTTTTGGGGGTCTCCTTCTTGTTTTCTACCGCTCTCCATTTCAGCAGTGACTTTCATACCTTATCCTTGGGCTCTTATATCATCTGGTCTCTAAGGCATCTCTCTCTCTCTCTCATTATATATATACACACACACTGTATATACATATATTCTCTGTATGCCTTGTCTTTGTTCCTTCCCATCCCTCAGTCTATTTGGCTTTGCTCTCCCTGTCTGTCGTTACTCTTATCTGCCTTGCTCACATTTTCCATGTGTCCATATCTCCCAGTCTTGGCCTCCATGTGCTCGCTCTCGCTCTCTCTCTCTCTCTCTCTCTCTCTCTCTCTATCAAAATGTTCAGTAATTGTTTTCCCTTGGCCCCTTACCATAGCAGTTGCTGTTTTTTTTTTTTAGTTATTGATCTCAGTCTGTCCATCCAAGTCTATCCTGGCATCTAATCTCTTTATGGCCTCATTAGGCCGGTGATAATCTGCCTTCTTATCCCCCACGGTCTTTAACCTCAACCACTCAGATGCCTTGCATTCCTAGCCTGCCTCTCTCATTTGATTTGCCCCTCAGTTTCTTCGTTTGTGTTACCATTACTGCCACTATCAATTAATGGATAATAGTTATATGACACTATGCACAGTGCACACTAACTCAGAGATATGTTGTTATACCATTTCTGTACTTAAGATTCAAATGTATTTCTCAGCAAGGGTACAAATACTCGCACACTTAATTTCACGCCTATACAATACCGATACAATTTTTGTTACATTCCTTGGGTTTTTATATGTGAGTGCCAGGAAATTATGTTTATAAGAGACTCCATCTTTTATTATAAAGCTGTATATATAAGTAACAAGTAAGGATATTTATTTAACCATTTTAAATAAATGAAAAGCACACCTCTCTATTCTTTTGTGTTAAGTGTGTCTCACCACCAACAGTACCTCGTAATTCATACATATTTAGAACATCCTCCACTAATACCACTTCATCATAACTGTTTTGAAATGATAAATAAATAAATAAATGAGAACGGATAGATAGACAGAAAACATCAAGTGGTTGAAAAAAATAGAACAATTGAACATGTCTGGTTGCAATATGTCTAAAGTATCAGAATGGGACTGGGACAATCCATAAATGATGTCATACCTAACCCTGACAGTTCTGTGACCGATACTTGGCTGTCTGAATTCTGAAGAGCGTTCTGCTCTAGTAAACTAACTCTAAATAGCTCATCAAGTCAATTTTATTTATATAGCCCTTAATCACATTGTAGTCTCAAAGGGGTGTACAGCCTACATTTCACATGGAAACAAACAACACCCCCTTAACCTGCTCCTCCCCCCGGGCAAGGAAAAACTTCCATTAAGCCCACATGGGGAAAAACTAAAGGGAAGAAACCTTGGGAAGGGACCACAGAGGGAGGACTTCCACCCCTCCAGGATGGTTAAGATGCAATAGGTGATGGTAGGAAAACTGTAGCGTTAATACTATGTATAATAATTTAAAACATTGTTCCGTACATAAGAAATAACACATGGGAAAGATTTAAAGCATTTTGTAAGTTAGTTAATTAAAAGTGGTCTTCATCCATCTACAGTACAGATCTTCACAGGTTATCACATACTGAATCCGGCCAGTAAATGAAAAACACCCCTATCCAGAGTGGGTTGGGAAAGGAACATTAATATTGATGCTTTTGTCCTTAATTGGCTTGATGGAGGACACAATACCAAAACACTGCTGCAATTATTAGCCCCTCCCCCCAAACGCACAGGGTGAAATACACACACACGTGCCGTGTACACTGACACAACTGTGGCTACTAATACTGTTTTATGACAGAAGCACACAAACACCACCCCAATAACAATCGTAAATGACACAGAACATAAGTAACGATAATCATCGTTACAGGAAGATACTCTTAATCATTGCATGTATGTGTGTGTATGGCTGTATGGAGGCTGTGTGTGTTTATGACCATACATCAGATTTAGTAGCATATCCCTGGAGGGTCAAGGCCGATGGACAGACGTGACATGAGGAAAATGGCTTCTACTCAGAGACACCCTGTGCTCCCCTCTGCCTTCCACACACTCCATCCATCATCAGGCAACTATGAGGGTGAACAACACTCATAGTTTCATGAGTTATGAGTTATACATATTACTCATCCTGCAATGAGTGTTGCTCACCCTCAGCATAAATAGAAGGAGTTAAAGCTCTGGTAGCTATCCTTTATCATTGCACCTGAACGGCATTTCCTTGTGAACTATTTTTGCCATATTTCATTGGATTCTTAGCATTGGTACTACATTTATTATTGACTATGCAGGGACACTGTAGATCTCCATGTAGTCTTTGAGAAGCCAACATACTGACCCCTGACCCCTCTCCTACTGTATTCCTCTCCACACTGCTCTGCCTGGGCTCGTTGTTAGCAGCCAATGTGGGGTGAAGAGGACTGACCTTCTTAGGCCATACACTAGCTCCCGGGAGCACTGCATGCGGGCATACAGAGACCCTCCAACACCGCCATATCACTTGCTCAGTCACCCTCTCGGTGTTCACGTATGAGTACCCTCTCACCTGGCTTCTCTGCTCCAGCATGACTTATTGATTCATGCAGAGGTGGACTGCGGCAGCCCTCTCTCTCTCTCTCTCTCATATCCCTCCACTCTGATGCTTACAGTAACTCCCTCTCTTTGTCTCTCTACATGCATATATTCCTCATACAGTAACTCTCTCGACACTCCTACATTTCCACAGTAGCGTGTCTCCATATTTGACATCAGCCTAGCCAGGCAGGGCATCTACAATAAGAGGCAAGTGGAGATATGAGATAAGGATATTACTTGATTGATTATCACACATGAAACACATGACTGTGCCACAGTGCAGATACAATGCTATTGAGATAGATGGTTTTTACCATGACATATCTTAACATTTACACAGTCAAATGTATCAATATTTGGCATCAGCACGGTACTGTAGAATAAGAATCAATAGATATGAGCAAACATATTAATAATATTATTTTATTGATCAAATATGAGATACATGACAATAGAATATGGGAATGACCAGGCATCTTTACATTTACACATTTCAACTTCTCAGTTTTTATGCACATAGAGCCATTCAAAACAACAACCTATACATAAATTGTGGTCAAATCAGTTAGATTGTTTAAAGTAAAATCTGTATAATTTAGAAATGTTTATTTTATTATAAAACTAACTACATGCTTATTTGAATAGACACATTAAACACGTATTATACATCCTCTAACCACATAGTTCTGTAGGGCAGTCTGTAATCATACTACGCTAAACCTAAAATCTGTGGCACATGCACAGACTGATAATCGATTAACCAAACACTATTATGTAGGCCACACGCTGCTACAACAAACACGCTAGCTAGCCGTACCTTGTTTGTTTCAACATACAATTAATAAAATTGGCGTTCCCTCTTCAGCACTCGTAGAATGCCCTCAGTGTAATATGTCAACCTGATGGACAGTATTATATATATATTAGGACAGTATTATATTATGGCATCCAAGCCACTCGTCGAGGGGCGCCATATGCAAAGGGAGATATTTGTTGGCTACATTCCTCACACAGCGGAGGAGCACCAGGTGTATCTTATTGACTAATCAACCCAACCCAAGGAGGGGTAGATTAAAAGACCACACACCAGACGAGCATGATAGACCAGTGGGGAGGTCAGTAGGCTACTCTCTAAAACCCGGTGGCACGTTAGATGTGGAGACGAGTGTGCTTGAGGACGGGTATTCTGGCATTTAGACCCTGGACTGGCTTTATCGGACTTGCTGTGGATTGCCCTTGACTGATACCTTTACATGTTCTTGTCTGTTTCAAAGAGACCAAGGACAGACAATCACACACAGACTGAAGGAGGAACAATGTATAGGCAACCTTGTTACCGGTCCCTTCCTTAAATAAACCTGTCAAACGTACCACTTTGCCTCGGGTGTCCTTTCCAGCCCTATGGGTTATCACTATATACCCCATATATATATATATTATTATATATATTATATTGCCACCTGCCACTGTGGCTGGTATACAAGGCTAAATTACCTGCCACTCTGAAAAAGTACCCACATTTGGCTGGTGGCAGGTGCTAATTTCCCGCCCTGGTTGTCAACCTTAAAGCAAATGCATGCATGCATAAGGGGGCTCTTACGAACGTGAGCTAATAAATGTATATTTGCTGCATGAAACACCACTGGACAATACAAAGTTAACTGTTGTAATAATGATAAAAGTAGATTAAAAACAACATGCAAACATGGGCAAGTACAGTAGGTAAACACAAGATGAGCAAGGTAAAGACTCAGAAAGTAATGAGTACCAAAGTAGGGTTTTAGGAAGCAAACACCATTGCAGCATAAAATAAAGTTTTATGCTGTGTTGTGAAAAAGTTTTATCAACCACTTTTTTTAAAAGTAAACCATAATTCTTTCCTTCATGGTATATATATATTTTCAAATGTACCCTACCTACATAAAAATATTCCGCAAATTGCTAATTTCCTTCCATAAGTGCGAGAAGTTGCAGTGGCTGTAAACAAAGCATTTACCACCTGCCTATCATTCACTAATGGTCTGTCCGGCAAGACATCCCGTAATACGCCATTATGGCGTGAATCACAGAGACGTGTTAGACAAGTTAGGCCACGCCTGGCTCGCAGAAGCTCATTAGCGAGACCCAACAACGTGCCGCGTCACGTAATGAGAAACCTTGTCCACTGTCTCTCCCAGCTTATTCACCGTTTGGTTGCAACGATAGCTAAGGGGACTCTGTGCGTGTTGTTCTTGTGGTTTTGACAGCTAGAAGGGAATGTCTGTTGGGTGAGTTAGGCATTAGAATAGAGGGCGAGAAGGGGATATAATGAAATTAAGTCAGGGCTTGAAAGTTTTGAAAGTTTAGAAAATGACTTGTCTAATGAGCGCCTGTGTGTACAGTATTTCTCATGCTGAGTTGTTATTTTGTTCCTGACTGCGGCTGGTGCTGCATATACATGTTAAAGCATGCTGATACATGTGAAGAAAGTGTGTATTGTTAATGAGAGTGAGGCGGCCGTGTTTCTAACTTTAGCCTCCTAGTTAGTGATGTACAAAAAAATGTACTTGTGCGAAATGGCTATGCCTGCCAAGTGTGAGTTTGTCTCCACTCGCATGACACGGCCTACATCGCAGATGCACTGCAGGTACTGTATGTAGCCTCGTGATACCATTGTGATCCTGATGATTATCAGTATGGAGCCCATCATTTCAAAACTTTTTGATGACAATGAGGAGGTAGTTAGCCAATCAGTGATAACGTACAGTGTGTCCACTGATTTCCATTCACAATTAAAACTAGGATGAATAAAATGTACATTTTATATTCTATATAAATAAATAAATAAATAATTTAATAAATAAATAAGGACTTTGTAGCACACAATAGCTGATCCTCGTGGCATTTTAGCAGGAATTGGCTCACAGTCCTGTATGTCTGTGTTTGTGTGGCTACGTTGGAGCTTGTTTCATTCTCTCCTTTAAACGATTTCATAATTCTAATCAATTCTATATTTCCAACTGCGTTAGACATGCATATTCTAACTGAACGTTCAGATGGGCTAATCTAACACCTAATCTGCAAGCCGTTCGTTGAGAATTCCACATCTGCCCGTAATTTTTAACCACTATTGACAGTCTAGCTACCAGATAAAATAGCTCTTACAATGGAACAGAGAACGCTGCTTTTGTCCAAAACAGTGATGTGTAATGAAGTGAAGGCAGTGAGCTAGCTGGAATAGGAGACAGGGAACATGTGCACACACACTGCCATTTCTATACTCGAGTGAGTTTTAGTGAGTGATATTGGTGGGGGAATAAGGCTATTTATCAGTGGCGGTTCTTGTGATTTGGAGGCCCTAGGCAGAGACTGGTTGAGGCCTATAAATAATGTATTCATTACCGTTTGAACCATACTGGCCACAGTTTGAACATAACTTCTTTGTTGATTGGAAATGGCATAGGTGCGTTCTTAAACACTTGCATTGCTTACCCTTTCTGAAGAGAAAAAACGAATTAAATTAAGGGTACATGCTGCCATATAAGCTATGACTAAGTCATGTTGTTTAACTCCTGTGAAGCACCTAGTCATGTTGTTAAAGTGTAAAGTTTCTATATAATGATAAAGGCATTTGTAGACCTTGCTTGCCTGTAGAGTTTTCCCCATCTTTAATGTCCTCATTCTGGTTGTGCTTTTTTCTCTCCTTTAATGTTCTGGCTCTGTTGCTGTCTTTCTTTTTTTCTTTCCTTTACCAGTATGTTAATGTTCTGGTTGTGCTTATTTCACTCTCTCCCACTTTAATGTCCTGGTTGTGAGTATTTATCTGTCTCCTTTTAATGTAAAATTGTCTTCAGGATTCCGGCTGCTCTCTGCAGTCACTAATTCACATTGATAGAAGTAGGCTACTGGCCAGTGGCGTAGTCTACGTGATACGCAGGTATATGGCGTATACCCACTAGGAAATGTCAAGGATTTCCGTATACTCACTAACAAATGCGCAAGGATACGTAACACCAACATTTTGTGACAGAACTTTCATTAATGAATTCACCTCGTCTGTGTTACGAACATAGAAATGTAAGCCTATATAATTAACGGTTGTGCCTCCACATATGAAATTTGCTCATAGCTCACCATGAGGTAATGGGTAAAGAGCGTAGGCTACAGAGAAGCGTCGCATATTCACAATGTCTAAACAAGGACGGTAGCCTATGCTACCGGAGTTTGAGGAACAATGGTTTTAGAAGATAAGTGTGCTTGAGAAGAAATGGACAATTCTTTGTGTCCTCAGTGTTAATAATATTCAGTAATAAATGGTGATGGTGATAGCTGGACATGTTTATTGTTAATACTGATAAGCCCAGCATTACATTATTGTTAATAGTTGCAACCTGCATTGAATATTGCCAGATGATAAAACCTGTGCTCAAGGTACCATATTCATATAACATCTAGGCTAAATGTAGCTCTTAACTGGCTGAGTTAGTGGGAGATTGAGACTGACATGGTGATTAACACTAAACAGTAGAACATCTATCCAGTCTCCCCAGCTGTACAGTATGTCATTGGCTGTTACAGTCGTGGGTTGATTATAATAAATTGACGCGTTCGTAACACATAGGCAGTATTTCAGAATGCGAATTATTGTTATATATATTATATGTTAGATTCATTCTCCAGTCAGTGTCATCTGACCAGTGACACTGCCAACAATCTATAACTGGTCCCTGGGTGATTCACAGTGGCTGAACACTGCTTAAATGGGTTAAATGCAGAGGATCAATTTAGCTACATGTATGTGACAATATAAAGCACCTTATATGCATTATTAGTGCGTTTGGTGGTGCTTATGGGGTATCACGTAGCTCTGGAGACTGGGACGAGGGGAATATGGGGCTGGGAGGGGAAAATCACAGTATACTCACTATAAAAAACTAGACTACACCACTGCTACTAGCCACAGCCGCTATCTGGCTACTGCCATTATTAATACTGGTGACAGAAGGGAAAAGAAGGATGGCAATAGACGTTTTGTGTTCCTCCTCCTTCTGACTTTTTGCTGTACCGCTAACACACGACTGTTCATGATTTTAAGATTGTTATCTGTCTCGTTTACTGTAGCCAACAGTAGGCTAACTGATTAATCTACTGAATAATGTAATGGAAGGCAGCATATAATTTGTGTACATGTTTGGGAGAAACATAAATATTTTTAATGATATAATATATTTGTATTTCAGTTAGAATTTTCACCGAGGTCCCAGGCATTATGGGGCCATAGACGGCCTCTACTTTGACTAATAGGTAGCGCCGCCTCTGCTATTCATAATGTGCAACTAAATTAATGTGGTGGATTCTTACTTTAAAATTCTCAGGTGGTAGCTTGAACCTACTTGAGTAAATTGGCGTGTGTGTGTGTGTGTGCTCACGCGCGTTAATAAGAGCCAGGAAGTGAGTTTGCAGGAGTTAAAGACAACCACTCTTCAGCCACTTGGTGACAAGCCTTCATCTTGCCATTAGCTGTGTCATCAAGTGTGGGCAGTGCACAGGATGAGCACTCGGTCATAATTGAACATTGTGTCTAGAACCATGCTATTTGTCTGTCCATCTACATTTGAAATCCCACTTGGTCCCAGAGTAAGTGTAGCTGACAGGGCCTATCAATCATAGTTTCAGCACTTTAAGAGCAGTGCCAGTGGGGAATCTGCTCAACTTGAACAAGGCCTATGGTGGGCTGACATCCTCACTTGTAAACTCAGTACACCCCCAGTGGGCGAGTCTCAGTACAATCATATTATTTCATTCCTCTGGCAGACATAATAAAACCTCGGGTTTGCACTCAGTGACTACTATACATAAGTCCTCTTTCTTTAGTTTCTTTAATAATACCTAAATTAACTTGTTTTTCAGTTTGTATGCTTTAGTTTGATGATATTAACAATTCTATTTAAGATCTGTTTTACATTGCCCTATTCCCCACTTATTTGCTGCTGCACCTAACACATTAGCTCCGTGCCACACATTGAAACGCATTGTAAAGTTGTTGTTGTGAGCGGTGCTCGCAACTATGTTGACGTTCCTTACGGAGCCAGGGCTGTGTAAAAGTATTGGATTATGTTTTCAACACGCACAGAGAATGTTAAGGCAGCGAAATGCGAGGATATATTTGATGAATTTGACAAAAAGTTTATTATCTTACAATTGGCTTGCAATAGCTGACTATATTACTGAATATTGCTTTCCCCTCAAATGGGATTGGGTTTAGGACTAATCCATAGCCAAAGGATGGTCCCATGCTCTGTTTCCAAATGAGCAATGTTTTTTAATTTCCCCAATGCACATTTGCCCTTAAGTGTCTGTTTATACCCAAGGCCTTAATCTTTTCCTTTTGGTTTGTGAAGAAAGGAAAACAGAATGATAATCTATTCTGTGCAATCATGTCTTGACCTGGCTAATAGAGGCAAGGTGCTCCAGGTTTGGGTGTAATCATTACACAGTTAAGGAAATTAACACCAAGGCTTTCCCAGTCCGACTAATCATCCCTGATCTCCCCTTAGGGACGCCTAACACACACACACACACACACACACACACACACACACACGCGCACACACACACACACACACACACACACACACACACACACACACACAGGTCAGCATAGACACACTCACACAGGTAGGATATAGCTATAAGACTTTACCAGGAGCGTAGCTTTCAATTGAGACAGCTGCAGCTGTTATGGAAATGGGATTGGAGAGCTTTTGGTCATGGAGTTATCTTTCTAATGCTTTCTTTCTTTCAAAGAGAGACTCTCAATATGTTTTCGCTTCACGTACAAAAGCGAAAACATTTTGAGACTCCAAAGAGCTTGTTAGGTCTTTTGTTGAGAGCAGCACACAGGAGAGCAGCAGGAGAGCAGCACACTGTTACATTAACCTCAGTAAGAGTTACGAGGTACAGTATTATGTGTGTGCGCGTGCGTGTGTGTTTTTAGCATACAGCCAGAGGTGGGGTGGGGTTACTTCACAAACAGCTGTTTGTCTGTTAGTCAAATGGTGCTTTGACTGACAGGGCCTATCTATCACAGTTTTATCACTTTAAGTCAATAAAGAGCATATATGTATTACATTCCAAGTGAACACATATGCACACGCACACACCCGGGTCCTATCTTACACCTGACGTGAAGCGGGTCTTTGCTAGTTTCAGACCGACGCAGTTGTCATTTTCGTTGTAAATAGCAAATGCACTTGAGCGCCGGTGGGTGTGTTGGTCTAAATAAGGCATGGTCTAGCTAGCGCATTACTAGCACATTTTTATCTTGTAGCAGTGGAACAAGATAACAGTGTTCTCAACCCTTCCCCACAACCCAATGCCACACCACACACTGACGTGCATTAATAAGTTAGTATGGTACATAGTATGTAGGGCTGGGCGATATGGACAAAAATCATCCCGATATATTTAGATTGAATACGATACATGATACATATCTGTATTTCTGTAATGACAGTTTACTCAATTTAATCAACGTTTGTTTTGATTACCAGTACCTTGACATACTACATGACTATCTGTATCTGTTCATCAGAAACGGTAATTGAGTATGTGACTCAGTATCTACTCTCTCATTGGCTACTCTGAAAAAAAGGTGCGCTTCAAATTCTCACTCTGTGTCCAATTGTGCGAGCGAAGTTAGTAGGCCGACATATGTGAGATTTCTCTAGTGTCTCTGCCCCTTTGACACTCTGAACGCACTAAATCACTCGCTCCTGACTCCACTCCTCAGGCCACGTGCAGAAATGGAGAGATACCAACAAATCGAAAAAGCTATAAACACATAATATAACTGTCAATATAAACGATATTGTTTAATTTTATATCTCTTTTGACAATATACCGATATAAATGAAATACCGGTATATCGCCCAGCCCTAATAGCATGCATATAATATCTCTCTCGAATGGGCCAGTGTAAAATATATGTGCTGTTAAAATTGGATGACCATATTTCATCACTATTTCAAAATGATTTTGTTAATTTGGTCATTCAATGCAATAGAGGCTTATTTTCCTCTCTCTCTCTCTCTCTCTCTCTCTCTCTCTCTATCTCTCTCTCTCACACACACATGCGCACCCTGTGGAACGGGATGGATCAGGAATTTACATAATCCAAGGAGAAGCTTTATTTTTTCCTGAGCGACTGTGGTAACCATACAGTAGATGCTGGTTCCCATGGTGACGGTAAATAGAAATCACCATAATAAAGAAAAATGTGCGCAGTACATTGGTCTAAATTACTTAATTGATACATGCAGTCTTGCTGTGGCACGTGAATATGATGGATACAGGTTCCTCATTAGGGGATACCCGTTGTATACTGTAGATGCTGTGCTGCAATATACAGTAGTAGAGAGCAAAGGAAGCAATGCAGAGATAAGTCAACGTTGTAAGCCTCTTGTTAGGCCCCCATTGGCTCTGTAGGGACTCTACGTCTCTCTTAATACTGTCTTGGTGCTCTGCACTGATGTATAAACAGAGACCCCAGGCCTGGGCAGGATCTCTTACACTTTACCATTCTCTCTCTCTGTCTCTCTCTATCAGACAGCATGAATCACAACCCCCCCCACTTATCCAATATCTCTTACTTTCTCCGTTGTTCTCACATACACACACACACACACACTGGAGAGGCACAGCATGGACCAACACTCAGCACACATACTGTAACACAAGCACACATATGTTCACGCGCGCACACACACACACACGCGCACACACAAATGCTAATCCAAGCCCTCCGGAGCTGGAGGGAGACAGGGGGCTTATTGAGATGAAGCACGGGGCCTTGGGGGTGACAGTGTGGGAATGATTGTCTGCTCTGCCAGCCTCCTCTTCTTTGCAACTCCATTGCAAACCATACTTGTGAGCAGCACCGAGAGAGAGAGAGAGAGAGAGATGTTTCAATGTTCTGCCCTTTTCAATCCATTCAGCAGGTTCTGCCCTGCTGGACTCCAACACTATCTGGGACAAATACTGACTTTTCGCTAGCTTCGTTGCTAACCCTTGATGATAACGTTCCTATAGGTTAAGCCTCTAACGATCAGATGACATTAAAAGGCAGCTAAATGTCTTTGTTATGGATGAACACAGACGTTTTAAAGCTGTGTAGCTCGTCTGCCTATCCACCTGCCGCATTGAAATTTCATCATGTGGAAGGTTATGATTACTGAAATGTTGACTGCCGCACAGGTAAGAGATGCTTTCAGTGGGGGAAAAAAGTTAAATGCTTTCTCTTGACAGCTCTTGGCAAAATGTATCCACAATATTCCTGTAATGATAGATCTATGAACTTTCCGTCCACAATATTCCTGTAGGTCTATGAACTTTCCGTCCACAATATTCTTGTAATGATAGATCTATGAACTTTCCGTCCACAATATTCCTGTAGGTCTATGAACTTTCCGTCTACAATATTCCTGTAGGTCTATGAACTTTCCATCCACAATATTCCTGTAATGATAGATCTATGAACCTTCTGTCACATTTTGTCAAGACAGCCAAATAAATCAGGGTAAAAGCTGAATAAAAACCAGATGTGCTGTCACTGTGGTCCCACTGGCAAATTCACACAGAACCTACTGCACAGTGCAATGCTCCCATGCACCCGTATAATACATATGTAGTGTGTGAGTTGGACTTGACTGTGGCTAATATGTGCCCAGTATGTGTGCACTGTACCACCCACCCTGCACCAGCACCGGTCTAACCCTAAACCTGGACTATGCTAATTCTCTAAATGCCCAGGATGAAGGCAGTTACTGTAGGAAGAGGTGTGTGAAGATGCCGTTTGATTGGCCACACTTCCTGTGGAGTCTGCCAGCATGAGGCAGCAGCGGGGAGACACCGGAGCACATTTTCACACAAACTTCCCTTTCTTCCCATTCATTTCAATGGGAATTATGTATGTATTTTGTTGGTTTATTTTGGTTCATTTTCTGCTTTCCCATTGTGTATTACACTATTTGACTAGCACATACAGTAGGCTAACGCATGCCAAATCCATAAGGCAAAGCTAACATTTGCTATGTTATGTTATGTTATATACTGTAACTATGGCTGCCAAAGTATTACTGCAATTTCCTTTAAACACCACACATATTTTGATCACACTTTGCATCACCCAGTGAATCAATCCATATTTTGCACATGTATTATACTGTAGCAAGCGCGTGGTAAGTCAGCTGTTCATAAAGTGTATTTCTTAAATGTGTCTTACTTGAACTTGAACTGAGAGACAAATATTAATATGTCCTAAGTTTGTGGCAAAACTATATTATTTGTACAGTACACTCTAGTATACATTTGACCTTGCAATGGTATGTAAAGCTGTGCATGTATATTTTAATGATATTGCTTTATTTCTTTAAGCACAGTAGATGTTATGGTATGTACTTTGAACTTTCTTTTACTCATCTAAAGCACATATAATTGCTTCTACCGTACAGTATCTATGAACTGTACACTGTACTGTTTATACATAGACTTGCTTGGTTGTGTCTGTGCGGTGGATCTTGTTATACTGCTGCCAAATGTGACCAGACTGGCTTAGGCTCTACACTCAAACTACGTGTCTGTGTGGTGAATCCTGTTATACTGCTGCCACATTTGACCACTGGCTTAGGCTCTACACTCAAACTATATGATTGTTGACTATGCTATATATATTTAATTACACCAACATTCTGAGGTTCCCATGGTATGCAATACAATTATTAATGCCACATAGAACAATGCATCGTGACTTTAAATGCAAGAGGCATCAAATCAGATTGGTTATATGAGAAAATATGTATGTTGTCCATCTTTCCTCTCTGGGGCTTAAGTTCCCATGAGATATAATTAGATTTTATTAATTTAATTATGATAAATGTTACTTTTAGGGTTCCTTTAAGTGTTTCTAGAAAATCGTTGTCCTTGTTGTTGTCAATTATTATGTTTGTGTCATTGTGTCAATTATTTTGCATAACACCGTTATATATTGGTGACTTCCATCCATGTTTATAACATGCGTACAACACAAGAAAAAACACCAATTAAAATAAATGATTAATCATGATTAACTACAAGCAGCCATGCAGATAATCAATTGAAAATGATAGAAAGCCCTATAATGTATACTGTAGCATGCTGTGTTCAAAGTCACAGTGTTTTTGTTGCCCTGTAATGCTGTAATACAGGTGGACATTGTGCTTAGAAGACAGGGGATAACAGCAAGTAGCTTAACTTAATTGTGGCCACCGCATGTGGCTTCATATGGAACTGGGACCGACCATTGACCAATCTTTCTACTAAGGGTTTGTGATTAGTTTTTTGATGAGCTGATATAGGCTTCAGGACACGTTTGTTGAGCTATGTGTTGTCGGAACTTGCACACTTGCAGAGCAAGCTTTAAAATGCATTTTTGTAACATCTTCAGGCCCTGTTGTGGATGCTATTGTAAGCTCTGAACATTACCCGCAATGGGGACAAACAACAGCAAAAACAACAACAGCAGCAGCATTGCTTTATGTCTAAACAGTGAGGGCTGAGAGCAGCCCAACGAATGACAGCTTCTGGCTGCGAAAATGTCTCAGTGTTCTGATGGCGTGCTATTTTCCACTCCACAAGGCACCAAAACCGCCCAGTATCAAACAATATGCTCACTCAGTGCAGAGTTGAAGGTCCCTTTTCGAATTACAATAAAACGACACTGCTGAAAGCACAAAGGAAATAACCTCTGCGTCGCTTTCCTCTGCAGCTGAACGGCAATCATGAAAATGCTACATCTTTGAAAAGAAGACACAGGGAAGAAGGCATTAAGTCAAAGGGGAAGTCATAACTCTAGTTTGTCCACTGGGAAACCTCAAATAAAAAAAATATTATTTGTATGTACTATTGGTTTCTTACAGTATAAATGTATAAAGCATTAATTGTGTGTGTGTGTGTGTGTGTGTGTGTGTGTGTGTGTGTGTGTGTGTGAGTGTGCGAGCGAGAGAGCGTGTACTGTACGAAAAAAGTCCAAAATGTAATCACATTTTAATCCTGATGACAACTTTTTCAGTTTGTGGGAATGAAGAAATTAGCACCAAACATCCGGTTCAATTACTGCTTTGTACTTTATTATCTGCTTGTTAAACACATCTCTGGTTTTAAATCTGCACTCCTGTGTTCTCTGTAATGGCCTATTATTGATCTAAGACTGAATGAAGTTGAGTCAGAACCCTGATTCCCATGATTCAGTGCGGTATTAGATTGCAGCGTAGTCAGTGTCCAGACAAGGATCCAGCTGATAACATTTTAAAGGCTTGGGGAAAAAATTGTTATGTGCTTGCTTTTGGATTAGCTAATCAAAATATCCAGAATTATTTAAAAGATGCATTTCATTTCAAGGAACATAAATCTGCAAAAATATCAATGGCTTTATTTCAGAGGATAAACTCAGCAAAATCAATTGTAAACAGAGAAGCTAACATGATATGAAAATACACATTCACAAACAACTTGAACTTTATGCATAGCAGTCAGCCATATAACCTCTAGCACTAGTGCTTTGGTTTGCTAAGACACTTAGATACCACACATTCCAAGGCCAACCCTCAGTGTACTGTACAGTAGCAACTGTAGGCACCTGGCATACTATGCACCTTTATCTCATAAGCTCTGCTTTCCAAATCCAATTGAACTAACAAGCCCTATAAATTGTGTTAGTGTAGTGAGTCTGTGTTTTATTGAAAAAGTAAATCCGAGAACGAAGCATGATACTGGCACCGATGTAGCGCATATTCATTTTATGCACGCTTCCTAAATGTGAACCTGCCCGTCTATGATCACAGGAATGACATGCAAATGCTAGAGAAATAAAAAAAAAAATGCTGTCATAGCCATGGTATGGAGTGAGAGAGAAATTGCACATACACTACTATAGTTTGTTGAGCAGTAGAGTGCACCTAGATGAACAGGCTGAGATCTGATTCCTTTTAGCTTGTTTGCTGGACATATAAATAGCACATGCATACTGTACTGTAAGCCTGTCTGTGTGGCATTTCTCTCTACTATCAGTATCAGTACTATCAGTTAAATAGAAAAACATTCTCTCTCGCTCTCTCTCTCTCTCTCTCTATATATATATATATATATATATATATACATATACAGTCTATACAAGACTATTTTGCAGAAAGTGATCACCAAGTAACACAACTAGCTGGATTAGAGCTGGACAATCAATTTAAGATTGCTAGTTACATGGGTGTACGATCTACAAGGTTAATAGGTCAGCTTTTGTGGAAATGAAAGAGTCAGCTCAACAAAACAGAACTGTCCATGTTAGCATACGTTCAGAGCGGCAGTAGCTAACCATCTTCTTCCGATCACTTTCCAACGTTAACATTTGCTCCTTCACACATTTCCGGACCCCTACTGAGTGCAGAAAGGGCCAAACGTGCCTCGTTGATTGACCTGAGAGGAAAGACAATGTATGCACTTCTGGTAAAGACACTGAATAGAGCTAAGCTGAGTGGGAAGTCTGAGACACCGTGGAAAACTTTTTTTTTTCGCTAAGTGAAAAGGAGATAACAAATTGGGGACACTGTACAAACCACCGATTGTAAAACAAAGTGGGAGATTTACAGTGGAGGGTACTCCATGGAACATTAACAGTAAAATATTTTGTGTCTGTGTTGAAACCGAATGTCGATGAACACTGTCTGTTTTGCAATGACAGAGAAACAATGTATCACTGTTTTACAGAATGTGCCCCCCTGATGAACAGAATGGAGCAAATATTTTATGCTTTCAGTTTTATTCTAAACAGACTTTAGTATTTGGTGTTAAACATTGTTAAACAAAAAAAGAGAAATGTAATCTTCTGAATTTTTATTTTAGTCAGGCAAAATTTGCCATCTATGGGAGCAGAAAAAGAAAGCTGGATTTTAATGTCGATGTGGATTTCTTATTTGTCCAAATGGTTAAAGCCAGAGTGAAAGTGGACTTTAACTACTATAGTCTAATGGGTGAAGATCTGGTCTTATGGAGCAGTACTGTGCTCGTGTATAGAGGGGGAGTTGGTCTTTGGAGGCCACTTCTCTTAGGACAGAGGTGCTGTGTGGTTATGTGATTATTGATTGTATAACACTATTTTCTATTTCGTGCAATCTAATGAACTGAAAAATGTGTTGTAGTTGTTTGATGTGTAGGAGAAAAGGTGTATAAAAACTCAAATCTCTCTCTCTCTCTCTCTCTCTCTCCTCTAGCCAGAAATAATGTACTGTATTATCCTTTTCAACTGTTCTTTCCTTTTACCTTAAAAATATGCAGTGTGCGTGTGTGTGTGTGTGTGTGTGTGTGTGTGTGTGTGTGTGCATGTGCACTGCAACAAGCTGCTCACCCCCTTCTCCGTTAACAATGTGATCCATCATGCTGAACTATTCAACATTGTGTGAAGGATCGCTAATGCGATGTATATTTGACAACACATTCAATTACCAGTAATCTATGGTCACATGTTCTGGTGCAGGCTGTTACTCAAAGTCATTGCCACTGACCAAGTCAGTGGTACTGGAAGCAGTAAAGAGGGGTCAGACACAAACACATTGTGATCACCAAATCTCAAGTTATCCTCTGCGCTGGCAGAGAGAGAGAGAGAGAGAGAGAGAGAGAGAGAGAGAGAGAGAGAGAGAGAGAGAGAGAGAGAGAGAGAGAGAGAGATCACAGTAGTTCCCTGTATGCCAACGACAGAGGAAAGACACCCCCCCACACCCCACCCATAACTCAATAACACACACCACACATAAATACACTCACACACATGGTTATGGACCTGCGCACGCGCACACACA
This sequence comes from Amblyopsis rosae, assembly GCA_025399935.1. Taxonomy (NCBI): domain Eukaryota; kingdom Metazoa; phylum Chordata; class Actinopteri; order Percopsiformes; family Amblyopsidae; genus Amblyopsis; species Amblyopsis rosae. The sequence goes on along the minus strand of JAODTR010013296.1, from coordinate 2,567 downwards.
CACACACACACACACATTCAAAGACTGTGGTTTCTGGTCTGAAACATAAACAGTTCTGTCTGTCTACAAGTGGAGAGAGGGTTCTCATGACATCATCAGCCTGCCGGAATGTTCTACCACACACACGCACACACGCACACGTTAAATAATTTTGTAATGTCTGATTTCACAGACAATCTTATAGAGGAAATGTGTCTCACACATCATGGACATATGCAAACACACACACACACACACACGCATGCACACGCACGCACACACACACATGCACATAGTTAACTCACTTGTGCACACAACACCAGCCAAGATATTATCACTAATATAAATGAAACCTTGATGCCTGTAAAGATTCATGCGGTGTTTCCTACACGCTGCAACATTAGATTAGACACCAACCCTTTGGTCTAAATCAGGTCTCTGTATGTGTGTGCGTGCATGTGTGTGCACGTGCATGTGCGTGTGTGTGTGCAGCCAAGCTGGATTAAGGAGAACATGAGAAGGAGGGAAAAGCACAGAGAGAGAAAGATGAGAAGAGCTGGGAAAAAATGAAAGGCAAATACAGGCCAGTGTGTGTGTGTGTGTGGGTGTATGTGTGCGTGCCTGTGCGTGCGTGTGTGTGTGCATGCGAGTGGATGCCTGTGCGTGCGTGCGTGTGTGTGTGTGTGAGCACACGCGCACGCACGCAACGGGAAATGCAGAGGAAATTACGCACTATTTCATTGTATTGGTGTTTTGAGGAAAAGCCCTATTGAAATATCTCTCCTTCCTTCTCATCTGTCTCCCTGCCTGTCTCACCCATCTCTCTTCGCCTGTCTCACCCATCTCTCTTCGCCTGTCTCACCCATCTCTCTTCACCTGTTTCACCCCATACACCTGTCTCACCCATCTCTCTTCACCTGTCTCACCCCATACACCTGTCTCACCCATCTTTCTTTCCCTGTTTCACCCCATACACCTGTCTCACCCATCTCTCTTAACCTGTCTCACCCCATACACCTGTCTCACCCATCTTTCTTCCCCTGTTTCACCCCATACACCTGTCTCACCCATCTCTCTTAACCTGTCTCACCCCATACACCTGTCTCACCCATCTCTCTTCACGTGACATTATGTGGCAGTGAGTGCAATTTCCCCGCACGCAGCTGCATCCAAACCTTACATCACCAAGTGCAATGCAAAGCGTTGGACGCAGTGGTGTACGCTTGTGGACGCAGTGGAGACGCTTCTCTGTCTGGCAATCCGATGGACAAGTCTGACTCTGCACCAGTGCGCAAGGTGGAGGAACTTGACTGGCCTGCACAGAGTCCTGACCTCAACCCAATGGAACACCTTTGGGATGAGTTAGAGCAAGACTGCAAGCCAGGCCTTCTCGTCCAACATCTGTGCCTGACCTCACAAATGCGCTTCTAGAAGAATGGTCAAAAATTCCCATGAACATACTCCTAACTCTTGTGGACAGCCTACCCAGGAGAGTTGAAGCTGTTACAGTTGTAAAGGGTGGGCAAATTAAACACTACAGATTAAGAATGGAATGTCATTAACCTTCATGTGCATGTAAAGGCAGGCACCCCAAAACCTTTGGCAATATAGTGTATGTTTGTGTGTGATGTGATCTTCATTTTCTAAATAAAACACCTAAATGAACTGTGTAGCATTATTTTACTCTAACAATAGCCTACACCTAATTAATCAAGTATAGATGTTTGTTCTAATTACACTGACAGAACCAATGTGCAAATAATCAGTAGCAGTAGGCCTACGCATGCTGTTAAAACACGTTTGTTCATGTCAGTGTTGCATAATAAAACTCTAGGCCAATTGGACGTAGGTCTATTTGTCATTAAATCACAGGCTATAATTACATGCACAGCTTCAATTTACACAATGAGCAATGGAACGATCTGGCCATGATAGGATTAAATGGTATGGTTTTTTGTAAAAGATAAGGGATTTAAGTTTGAATCTAAACTGTCTCACCTACCTACCTGTCTAGTGTCCTCCTGTCTCACCTACCTACCTGTCCACTAACCTCCTGTCTCACCTACCTACCTGTCTAGTGTCCTCCTGTCTCACCTACCTACATGTCCACTAACCTCCTGTCTCACCTACCTGTCTAGTGTCCTCCTGTCTCACCTACCTACCTACATGTCCACTAACCTCCTGTCTCACCTACCTACCTGTCTACTGTCCTCCTGTCTCACCTACCTACGTGTCTAGTGTCCTCCTGTCTCACCTACCTACCTATCCACTAACCTCCTGTCTCACCTACCTACCTACATGTCCACTAACCTACTGTCTCACCTACCTACCTGTCCACTAACCACCTGTCTCACCTACCTACCTGTCTACTGTCCCAAGCTGTCTTCCTGGTCAGGAAGCAGCTTGCTTCTTAGACAATGGAACACATCAAACGCAAAGACCCCCCCTTCCACCCACAACACACACACACACACAACCACAAAAAGAGCTAAACAAACAGGACATTCCAGTTGCCGGCTGCACCGGATTCCTCACCGTGGATAATCTGACATGGGAGAAAGAGTGGGGGGGGGGGGGGGGGGGGGGGG
>JAODTR010013276.1:0-15030 GCA_025399935.1 Amblyopsis rosae | reverse complement strand
ACTTTTGGTTCACATCTGTGCACTGACAGACTTCCCCTGGTAATCGTTTTTATTTATTTATTTAACCTTTATTTAACCAGGTAGGCCGACCTGGCCAAGACAAAGTGTGAATGTGCAGGATTTACAGACACACAGTTACACATAGAACACAGTTACACATACACAGAGTCCATAAATACAATATAGTCTATAAATACAAGTTGTGTACAGTCTATTGTCATTTGTGTGCAGCTGAGACACTACAGAGCATACAACCTGTGCAAATAGTAGCATGCACTTTTTTATGGAGCCACGCTTCGCGTCTTTTTATCGTTTTTTAGACGCGCATAAAAGTTTAAATATCAACTTTTCAGCTCAAGGCGCGGAGTCGCGCTGCTCGTCAATGTGACAGTTGGCCCAGGCATCCGTTCTCTTTGGCAGAGGCAGTGCATCTCTGTGTGATCGGAGCCTTAACGTGTACATAAAGGTACAACTGTGCTTTACTAAAATTTCTCTGTGGGAAGTGTTCTGTGGGTTTGGTAGCTTGTGCTGCTTAACAAATGAAGTGTCACAATAGTGGATATCATTTATTTATGGAAGCTCCTTCGCACCATATTCATTTACTGGTTTTCACACCATTGCGTTGAGTTCCAAAGTTTCTCCTCTATAGAGATTTTATATAAAAATTCTGAGGATGTTCCTTGTCTTTCTTCTTCTTTTCTTGGGGATTTTCAGGTGCCTTTTTAAGCTCGTCGTTTTTGAAGTAAAAAGAAAAAGAAACAAATCTCTCCGTTAACGCTGTTCTTTTGGAACGTTCCAGTTACTCATTTGGTATTCTGTGAGTGGAGCTCTCCCCGTGTGGAAATCACAAGGATTTCTCAGCATTTGACAATATAAAGAAGGCACGTTTGTGTGTGTGTGTGTGCGTTCTCTGAAGCCTAATCTGATGCCTGTCTCTCTCCTCCAGTATTCAGCGAGCGGCGCTCGCCATCTTGGAGAACTATTACCGTGACTTTCCCGTCCACAACCCAGCCCTGCTCACGGCCTCCAAGTCACGTGCCGCCAAGCATCTGGCCGGCCTCAAGGTCTACAACGTGGACGGTGAGTTCCCAGCGTCCCCCGTTGAGGGTGAGTGGGCCGGTTCTTTTACATTTTCTACATGCATGTCCGCCATCTTGCGACCACAGTGTCTTCAGTCTGGAAGTTGAGGTTGTCTTACGTTTGTTTTGGTGGTGGTTGTTTGTTCCAACTTTTCTACATTCATGTCCGCCATCTTGCAACCATACTGACATCAAAAAAGAAGCAATCTTATGGCATTCATTTAGTGTCAAAACTTAAAATATCCACGTGCGCACGCGCGACAACAGTATTCTAAGCGTCCGCAAGGGCACATTGCTCGTGAGCACAGAGCTGAACTTTGCTCGCTCGACCCTCTAGGCACGCACGCACACGCTCGCTCGACAAGTCGAGTTTTGAGAACTTGAGGCGGGGCCGGTGGCTGATGTCCCTGCTCCTTTGATTGGTCCATAAGGAATCAGAGGAGCGGGGAGCTCCTTTGATTGGTCCACCCTCTGACCCCTTGTTACTGTCGTGCTCCCTGCTCTCACTATTCTCTACCCCTTCCCTGCATCCTGTGGTTTGAAAATAAGCAGGTTACTGGAGATGGAGTTTGCGCTTCTGATTCACAATAGATTAGTCAAGGAGTGTAACTTGTCATTTTGTATTAGTATGCTCCTCAATCCAGACACGTTCCCTTGCCTCCCGCTAAACTGAAGCGCTACCCTGTTGCACAGTGTGTAACGTAATCCTGCCATTAGCCGAGTGAGTCACTGCCCGTATTCACAAATTCACCGAACGCACAAAACTATATTTTCTCCTCCGCTGCACGTGCACAGCACTTCCATGGCGGACGAAACACTCAGGTGTGCGCTCATGGCTGCTTTACCCGCAGCTGGGGAAAGCCATTAGCGCGTTCCTCTCCCTTAAGTCCTTTAAAGTGTTCTCTGGTTCCACTTACAGCGCGCTATAGCTTGACTCTCCGAGGTTGTTTTTCTCTTTCCTTGATTTCCCCGCTGCAGACATTTCTCTGTCCAACTGTCCTCGACCCATTCATGCCCTCCTCCTCCCATTCTCCTCCTCCTCGCCGCCTCCTTTGCTCTTGAGAGGAGACGGAGAGGGCTGGAGAGAACCTTCGAAATCAATATCTATCACTCTGCCTGCGTTGTCCTTCCTCCAGTGTCGCTGTAATGGACGCCCGGGGACCTCTCCCTCCCTCTCTCTCTCTCTATATGTCTCTGTCTCTCTCTCTCTCTCTCTCTCTCTCTCTCTCTCGCTCTCTCTCTCTATATATATATATATATATATCTCTGTCTCTCTCTCTCTCTCTCTATCGCTGCATCTCTATATATCTCTCTCTGTCTCTCCCTCCCTGTCTGTCTGTCTGTCTGTCTGTATCCCAGTATTGTGCTCATTTTATGGGCCCATCTTCTACTTGCAGGCCTGCCAATGTCCACCTAAACATTTTGATTAGTTTGACTCTTGAACATCTTTATTGTAAATAAACCTCAATCTGCACACAAGTTATTGTTTAATGTTGACGTGTTTAAGGAACGTTGTTGCCAGCTCCAGGTCTCGGGGCCTCGTGAGCTCTCTTCCACCTGTCCGTTCTGCTGCGCTCCCCCGTGAATCATTTAGCAGCGCAGCCCCTCTCTCTCTTAGCTTTACCCCCACATTAGCATTAGCTAAGACTCATGATGCTAACCCCCTGCACCCGAGCGGCTCTTGGATGTTCCTCAGTGTGGTTGTATTAGCATGGGAGCCCGCGCTGCCCAAGACACAGACTGGCTATGTAATGGGAATGCTTGAATATTAATGTACGAGAGAGAGAGAGAGTGGATTTTTAGATGCTCTGCTTTGAGTGGGGGGGGGGGGGGAATAATGATCTTACGTCGACTTCCGGGCTTGCACCGCCTTGCTTCGCCCGGGAGGCAGTCAGCTCTGAGATACACCTTCTCCCTTAGTGTGTGTGTGTGTGTGTGTGTTTGACTGATCGGCCGACGCGCATCTCACAAAACATCCATCCAAAATGTCTTCTTATGTCGCTCGTGTCTTGGGGCATTGATCGAGAAGATGAAGACGACCAAGTGCCGACTTGTCGCTGAGCAAGGCACCTAGCCCACCTAACTGTTTGCAGTGGTTGGATGGCGCCTTGCATGACTGACACTACCGTGTGTGAATGTGAGGCAATACTGTACAGCAAATTGATTGGCCTGATATATATATATATATATATATACACATACACACACACTATACACACCTGTAAATGCAGTCCATGTATCGTTTTCTTCTTCGGTGGTTTTAGTGATTGGGTTTCTTCTTCTTGTCTTCTGATATGCAGGAGGTTTTCTTTGGTTCAGGGTTTATTGCTTTGCTGCCATGCACACGTTCACGGGACGTGATTGGGGCTGTGGTTTTCCCTCTGTGTTGTGTCACTGGAGCCTTTTAACGTGTATATTGTTTACTTTTAATAAGCAAGATAATAAAATAAAAAATGTTATACACAAACGCAGTTCGTTTAGCGTTTTCTTCTTCGTGTGTGTGTGTGTGTGTGCGCGCGTGTGTGTGTGTGTGTGTGTGTGTGTGTGTGTGCGTGTGCGCGCGCGGTCAGGTCCGGGGAACAACTCCTCGGCGGGTCTCGCCCACTCCCAGTCCAGAGCCATGATCGCGGCGGCGGCACGGCGGCGGGACGCCAGCCACAACGAGCTCTACTACGAAGAGGCCGAGCACGAGAGGCGGGTCCGCAAACGGAGAGCCCGGTGAGCTCGTGGTGTGCGTGTGTGTGTGTGTGCGTGCGCGTGCATGTGCGTGCGTGAAGAAATGAAATGGTATCCTGCCTACAGTAATGTGTGTTGTTAGAGTAAAGCTACAGTACGCAACTTTGAAGACGCAAATACCATCCCAGCCTGGGAAAAGTAAATCCAATATGTGGGGGGCGGAGCTTCCGTGGGAGCGTCTTAAGGCATTGAAGGGTTTTCTCCAGAGTGACTGACTATACCTTTTAACTATTTGTTAAAGAGACGCTGTAATGTTTGAGAGTGTGAATACAAGGCTTGGGACAGAGAATGAAGGTTTTTAGATGCAGTTCAGTCACTGTCAACTAACGGGATGTAACCGCACCTGTAGAAACTGAGATGTGAGTTTCTACACCAGCAGATGGACGGTCCAATATTAACTAGTTTAAAATGACTCTAAACCAAAATGGCGGTTTACTTATTAACACCTGCTACAGTGAAATTATCTGAATTTCAGTGAAGTCGTTTTGCCTGCTTTCCATTAACTTATCCGTAACTATTTGAACTATTTAATAATTACCTTTTGTCCAATCTTTGGCCCATGCCACCTCCCAGGCTGGTGGTGGCGGTGGAGGAGGCCTTCACCCACATCAAGCGCATGCAGGAGGAGGAGCAGAAGAAGTCCCCGGGGGACGTGATGGACCCCCGGGAGGCGGCCCAAGCCATCTTCCCCTCCATGGCGCGGGCGCTCCAGAAGTACCTGCGCACCACCAAGCAACAACACTGCCACAGCATGGAGAGCATCCAGCAACACCTGGCCTTCTGCATCACCAACAACATGACACCTAAGGTCAGACGTTACATGCTGCGGGTAGACAGGTGCTGCATGTAGACAGGTGCTGCATGTAGATATATGCTGCAGGTAGACAGGTGCTGCGGGTAGACAGGTGCTGCATGTAGATATATGCTGCGGGTAGACAGGTGCTGCATGTAGACAGGTGCTGCATGTAGATATATGCTGCGGGTAGACAGGTGCTGCATGTAGACAGGTGCTGCAGGTAGACATGTGCTGCAGGTAGACATGTGCTGCGGGTAGACAGGTGCTGCATGTAGACAGGTGCTGCATGTAGACAGGTAGGTACTGTACTCACATATACCCCTCACCCCAATATATACTTTACTGTAGGTAGGTAGATATATAGATACAGTATATTTTGTATATATTGAAGAGCACATATAAATATTTTTTTCTGGCAATATTTGAAAGATGTTACTTTTTATTGAGTGACACACAGCCTTTTAATTGTAATAAAGGGGCTATGAGTGAACCCAGATATGTAAACCTAATACATATTGCTTCATTATATTATCTACATGCGCTCACATCTAACCCCCCCCCCCCCCCCCCCACCCACCAGGCCTTCCTGGAGAGCTACCTGAGCCCGGGCCCCACCATGCAGTACAGCCAGGACCGCTGGCTGGCCCGCCAGTGGACGCTGGTCAGCGAGGCGTCGGTCACGGGCGGCCTGCGCGACGGAGGCGTGTTCGTGCTGCGCTGCGTGGACTTCAGCCTGGTGGTCACGCCCAGGAAGATCCCCTACATCCAGATGGCGGAGGAATACATCGACCCCAAGTCGCACAAGTTCGTGCTGCGGCTGCAGTCGGAGACCTCCGTGTAGAAATTTGGAATATTTTCTTTTTTATTATCATTCGCCTTTTTATTTTGATGCCCTCAATTATAAATACATATATGAGAAACGATATTACACGACACGTTTGAATATATATAAATTTGATTACCTTTTATGGAAAAAATATAAAAGGAACAAAAATATTCAGAAATCAAATTTTCTGACTTGAATTAAGACACTTTGCACGTGTGTGTGTGTGTGTGTGTTCTGCGTAAGTGTGTACGTGTGTGGAAGACGTTTGTGTCATGTGTCAATGCAATCAACGGTTTTATTTTTTTTCTTCCACTTGAGACATTGGAGCTACAACGGCATTGGAACACTTTGCCAGTAGGCCCGGCAACAATTTTAGCTCATTACAAGAAGACAGACAGTGTCTTGAGATGTTGCCATGGAGACTCAACTGGACATCCTTTGTCCCTGGGGACATGCAAGCGAACCACTAAGCACTATGATGGTATGACTAAGATAACTATATTCAGGTTTGAAAGCTGAGGGAGATGTCTCTGAACTACTAACAAGGTAAAACAAGGTAAAACTAATTTGTTACCAGAGGGGGCATGCATTTAATGGACTATCAAAAACAACCACGGTTTCATAAACCATATGAAACTATAAAAATCAGATGTGTTGTACAATGTGCAATTTGTAGACTTTATAAATGTTGTTTTATTTTATATTTGTACAAGTAAAATGTTGTAAAATGGGTATAAAGGGTCCATAGAAAGACATTCTTCTCCATGTTTTCTAACATAGATTATTTATTTATGGATATTTCATGTTCATATGTAAAGTTTACAAATGGTATAGGTTACAACATATTTGATTTTTATGTATTTTTCGTATGAATCCCCTTTTTTTTTAAATACAATACAAATGAAAGTGAATTCAATTAATTGTTTTCTACATTGAATGAACAGAGAGAAAAGAAGCTACTAGACTTATTTCTTAAAAATTATATGGGTTGTTGCAATGACTTAGTATTATTACATTTCTTTAACAAGTGGAATTTTGCATCCCCCTGTTTTTTGGACATTAACTACACTGAACATTAAAATGTTTGATAGCCCTCCAAAAACCACAACATGTAATGACTCATGTCATGACTCAACAGTTTTCTTTACTCTGTGTCATAGGGTGCTCACTATAAGTAAAGGCATCCTTTATTGCTAAATGGAAGATTTAAATACTGAAATTGAAAAATGAGAGGTCTTTATATATCACTTCAAATTGACTAGAACGTCCTAAATGATCAGTACAAGGAATGTGTCTGATGTTGTGCTTTGGAGAATGTTGCATTAGGGCGTCACCACTGTCTGGTTTTTACATTGCTCTGCTTTGTTTTACCTGTGTTGGTACACAAACATCTAACGTGCCGTCACATAGGCTATTATAAATAATATTCAGTCCTGAGACATTTAAATTAACATTCTGTAGTTCCAAGCCATCAAACTATTGATTTTAAACATGGGGTGGAAGAATGTTTTATTATTTTTGTATTACTTTTTGTTTTGGAAAGTGTTTGTTACATTTTAATAATGAAACTATGTTAAGGTTCAAAAATATGCAAGATTTAAAATGTGCTCACAATGCTGTCTTGTCTACATGGCTATAAACAAAACTGTCCCCTATCGCCCCCTGGTGGACAAACCTTTCCTTTTCTAGTAGAGGGATTAATGCCAGGGCTTACCTGTCGTCTTTATGGAGCATAACGGGCCAGCAGTTATTATAGCAACTCGTTCTCTCACTGTAAATGGAGACCACCGGAATGGGCTGTTTTTTGCTCATTGACGGTGCATGTTATTTTATATATATATATAAGCCTGGCGCGGTCACATTTTGTATCTATTGACGGGCGAACTTTGAATACACTTCCAGTGTGCTTATACCTGTTTTTACACTGTATGTATTTATATAAAGAAGCATGCGTGCTTGTATGCCATTCCAGTTCAAATGACCAGCATTCTCCTCTTCAGTTAGCACAGTCGGTTAGTGTTTCTATGTTGCTGTCATATATTGGATAAGTTTAACTTTTTTATTTTGGTTGGTTTATTTTAATTGTTTGTTGGAAAGATGATATACTGTATATTGACATGACATTGCGATGTAACGCATAAATTCAACATTACAGTGCATTTGTAAAAAAAAGTACAAATAAACATTTGTAAGCTTGCTCTCTGAAATTGCAGTTATGATATGATCGAGGGAAGTGTAGTTTTGCCTGCGATGTCTAATAGAAATGGGATTTTTACCCATCTTTTTAACCAGGGGGTGTTAATGTTGTTGAGTTTATTTGCAGATCTGCCTTTATAAAGGTGGACTCGTCGATTGTACAGCCCATCCCATGTACCACATGTGCGATCAAATGGTGAGCGTGGGGTGGAATTGTTTAACCTTGTGAGACCATCCTGATCTCGCAAGCTACAGTTTGACATCCATCTGGAACCCCTCAATTCAAAAGTATTTATCATCAAGAAGGTGCTAATATGTTTCAACTTCCCTACATATGCTTGAACTTATTACCTTTTATCTCTTCCAATCAGTATGTTTAAAATCGGCTAGGAACCTGAAACGTATGACGTACGGGTGTACACCGTTATCGTCCTCTTGGGGGGGAAAACCCTCAGCTGAAACCTGATTGGACAGTTAGCCACGCCCATGGGCGTAGCTGACCCACATGGCTCTGAGCTGACCACAACATCAGAGACGACCGACATTGTGTCATTAACCATAACGGGATGAATCGGAAAACAGCAGGATAGAGCTACCTAGTGGTTTCAGTTTTGCGTTTAAATCTAGGAGCCTACCATTTAATTAAAGAAAAGATATAACCGTTTACTGCAGCCGGTACATTCCCACGGCGAATGCAGTGATTCTTGTTTATCTGACAGTGTGGCACATAGCAACCTATTTTGGCCTTCTCATTAGTCAGATTGCCTGTCAATCACACTTTGCCGAAAAGGTCCATTGTGCTCTAATCTGTCAACAAATGCTTTAGCGTTGACGTGTTCCAGACTGATTCTCACGGCGACATGAAACTGGAAATTCAGTGTGTGCTTTTTTTAGTTTTAATTTTTTTCAGACAAATTGATTTGGAGTTAAAAATAATTTAAAAAATCAAGCATGACGATAGTTCAGGCAGGCCACGAAGTCACGCCAGGCCACGCATAATCTCAACCGTCAGCTGATAACATTCACTGCCCAGTTGATCACAGTGACCAGACTGCTCACCTGATCACGGCAAAGCATACTATTGGCCAATCTAGTCAGGGCACTTATTTAAGCGTCCTAAGCCGACACCCATTCTTGGCGCTTCCTCTGTGAGCATTAATGCGTCCCACCTCCTTCCCACCTCCTCCTTTAATGCTGTGTTTGACTCCTCGGTGTCACGGTGTTGTGATTGAGGCTTGTTCTGTTCTGTACCCTATGGGGGGTCTTTTTGCTGCTCTCAGAACAGAGCCATGCCTCCAAATATAAATAACTTCTTTTGACTATAGTGGTCCTGACTGAAACTAGGTTCAGTGTTTTGCTCAAGGACACTTGAACAAGATCTTGCCAGCAAACTGAACGTGGGATCTTAATGTGGGATCCCTATCTTCACCGGGATTCATTATTTGTGTGAGCGTGCATATGTCTGTGTGTCTGTGTGTTTGTGGGGGGTAAACTAATGGCTGCATTGCAATGGCTTAATGTATACAATTTCCCTTTTCAGTCCCAGTTACCTAATTCACTTTTCAATTGAGTCTGCATCTCCATATGCGTTGGTATTACATATACCTTCCATTCTCCCTTGTCACCGAGCATTAACAGACTCCCCGTGTTGCCTGAGACCTCTGGAGCTTCTTGGCTTTATTTTGTGGTTATTTTGGGGCTTTTCCTGTTGTCATGGTAGTGAAGGGTAATTGGCTTGCTTGTCAGCCTGTCAGAGCCCTCCGATTGGTAAACGAAAGGCCTGCGTTCGTTGTCCCAGTCCTCAAACGGAACGACCTCATCGCCCTGCCGACGCTGGGCGCCGGAACGCCTGTCGGAACTCATCTGTCTCCGGGATAATCCCTCCCCTCTCTCTGTCTCTCTGTATTCCTTTTCTCGCTCTTTCTCCCTCTCTGTCTCTCTCTCTCTCTCTCTCTCTACCTCTCTCTGTATTCCTTTTCTCGCTCTCTTTCTCTCTTTGTTCCCTCTCTTTCAGTCTTTGTTTCCTCTCTCTCTCCGTGTTCCCTCTAGCTCGGCTCTGGGAGAGAGAGAAAGAGAGAGGGGATCATTTGCATCTAAATGGAATGGGTTTTCCTGCCTTTTATTTTTTATTTGTATTGTAATGACTTGGTTATGCGTTGAGGCTTCTACGGCATTGTGTGTTGATTCAGACTGGTATTGGCTCTTGGCTTGATAGCCCCGTCCTGTTGCGCTGTTGAAGACATCACTCGCACTCTGACCGGGGGATTTGACAGTCTAAAGAGATTCCGTTGTGGTACAAACAGACAAGTCCCTTTAGAAGTCACCTCTTCCGCTTATGCACTGAACTTGTTGAGCCTTCACACATCGCCTTCAAAGTGATTTGTTTTAATCTGTTTTTCCCCGACCGCATCTCCCCTGAGAGATTGTGCGAGTGTGGTCTTCGAGAGGCCGAGGGATCTGAGCTAATGTTGCATGTTCGACACCGTGGGATTATGTAAGACTGTAAACGCCTTACAACACGTACTGTAACGGACGTAGAAACTGCTGTCACACACACGCACACACACACACACACACACATATGTTGTTCTAACCACAGCATGAATAATATTTATATCAATAATACAGACCCGTGTTTACTTGCTGCATAGCACACTACACCTCGAGGGCAGTCATGATTTTTTCATGGCATTTGTTATTAATTCATGTCCAGGGATGCATATTCACCAGGGGCATGTCTGCTCTTGAGTGTAGTATTTGTAATGTTGAGGTTCGTGATGAATAATTTAAAGTAGGCCAAGACAGTGTCATAGTCGCTTGTGTGTTACTGGACCTTCATACATTTTATTGTATTATTTATCAATTTAAGCCTATTGGAAATCTCAACTCTCCTCCCTTTCCTTAACTTGTTTACATTTTAAGTTAAAATGACAAGGCCAAATACTAGATTAAGAATCTTTAAACATGAAAGACACACATGCCAAGGCCAAAGCTACTTTAGCTATTTTATCTTTTCAGATTTCAATTTGCTTTTGCTTTTCTCCGTATATGAAACCATGTTTTTTATGGTTTTTATTTATAAAATCACATCAAATGTTGCAGAATGTAACACTGAAATACAGACTATATGCAGTATATTATCCATATTCATGTAAAGACCTTAAAAGAAGGATACATTTAAAAAACTGAACGTACATTCAAACTGTACATATTGAACGTAATAACTCTTCAAACAAATTAAAGGTATACTCCTTGAATAGGTTAAAATGCTGCCAGAATCACAGTAGGGGGAAGAGTATACAATAAAAAAACACATACAAGGGTGATTAGGCACAAACTGTACCTTTAATCTATGAACCAGAAAAGATCATTATGATTATAATCTGCAATCCCATTATCTACGGTTTCCCTTATACTTTAGAAAAACATATTTTGATCCATGTATTTAGATTTTTAACCCATTTTTGGATTACAATCTTCTAACCCAAAGTGATTCGCCAAAAAGGTTTACGTTGAAGATCGATTTCATTTCTATTACAGAAATACATCTGGCAGCCATTACTGCCAGTTGACGTCATTCACGCTAGTCATCGGCGTCATCCTCATCGTATTCGTAGTCTCTCTCGTATTCGTCGTCGCCAACATGGCCGTCGGGGTCGTCCCGCTCACCTAAAGAGTCGTCGTCATCCTCTGTGTTGACCTTGCCGGAGAGGACGTCCTCTATCCAGTCCTCCAGATCCTCTGCCGTGGGCAGGTCCTCGTCATTGGACATGTCCAGCCACACGCTGTCCGCCTGCAACGCACACACACAAGCCACCAATGAGAATGGTCACAGCCGCTTAGGAGAACCTGGCAGTTTGTCGGCCCACTTTAACTTCTTTGATACACTTATTTGCAGATATTTGATTACATGTTCCTAGGTTGAAAATGAAAATGACATTTAGTAAAACTGTAAATGTCCATTAAGCAGTTATACCCTCCCTTACTCACGTCAGTGACATTGACTACACCGATCTGTGGTCTAAACAGGTCCAGTTTGAAGGTCTTCTCCCAGTAGGTGGTCAGCTTATGAAAAGATAAATAATCGTGTTAAATGTAGCATTAGTAATAGAAGACGTGTTTTGTGTTATAATGTTAGAGTACATGTTAATAAATTTAAAAACAGGTCGACATTTTATCTTCTACAATAATATACATCATGAACACAATTTAATGTGTGTTTAATGTGAGTAGTATTACGATTTTATATAAGACTTTTATTATTTTTATTGTAAACTCCTTTTATTATTGTTGCTAATAATATTGTGTGACATTTTGACAGTTGGTATACCAGGGGGAAGTCATCCGGATCAATCCACACGATGCTGAGCTCTGGGTTGTTAGTGTTATCTCTGGCTACATCCTTCAGGATCTCCAAGAATTCGTAACCATCTGGGGACCACAGAACAGGTTTGAATACTTTCCACAAAATAAAATGAATAAACAAAAGAATGTTTATTGCAGAAAAACAAACCGGGATCCTCTTCTTCTGCAAAGGCAACAATGTGGATTCCATCCATGTCGTCTTCCTAAGAATGACAAAGGTGATTGACAGTTTTTTTGTTTTGTTTTGTGGTTTGCAATTTTTGTATTTTCTTACCGATTCCTGAAAATAGTACAAATGTTTCAGCACTGTACATTTGGAGTGATTCCATTGCTTAAAATTAACGATTGCATTGTGACCTCAAAATGTAGGTCTATTGAATCATAATGTGTATAGTTTTCCAGCCCTGGACTGGTATTTCTAATATATACAGAATGTCTGGATGCAGCATTTTTGCAGAAAAATCAATTGAGTCCACTCACCCAAGTCTCAAACATATTCTCTGCGCGGAGCTTCCTCAAAGTAGCCCTGTGAAAAAGCATGTCTACATTTATTGACACTAAAATGCTAATGTAAAAGCCTGAGACCACCACATCTTCCACCCCCTTCAAAGCTCACTGACGATGCCGACCTTCGATGTTGGTTGACGTAGTCCACGATATCCATCTCCGACAGCGGTCTCCCAGGCAGGATGGCTGGTTCCTCCATGAATGGTTCGTAGAAGTCCACCTCGTTCATCTTCAGCGAGAGTTGCTTTGCTACCTGTGACATACAGAAACATTAGGATAATCTCATATTTATTTATTTATTTTATTTTGTAATAACATTTTTTTTTTAAAGGGACACTCCTTGATTTGAGTCATTTTAAGTAATTTTACAAAATGCTCTGACATTTTTGCTTGTGTCTCCCACACCTGACTGTTTCACACTGTTCCCCTTCCCCCACAGCATGTGCAAAGTATCTCAAACAGTGACCTATACTAAAGAAACATGGGGTTCTGGGGTGCTATAGCTCGATCAGGTAGTGTAGCTAAAATATTTTATTTTGTGAAAGCTAGACCTCTCTGTTAGAAGAGCTATTGACATGCTATGCATTTCGTTTACATATACAGTACATAGTTTTAATAAAAGTGTAAATCAAACTATCATATTTGGGAAATGGTGGTTTCATTTTAGATTTGACATTATTTTAGATTGATACTTACAGCTTTATCAAATGTGGCAAAGAACTTGATGTATGGCTGAAAGCGTTCCGATGCCTCCTGGAAGGATTTGTAGTCTGATGGAGGAAAGATCATGTGATCAAGAACAAAAGGATAGAATGAGTGTGTGAAAGAACAAAGATGAGAAGATAATATCTAAAACAGACTCATGGCAGACCGAAACGCAGTCACTCAGGTTAGGTCACGCCACAGGTCAAAATATATATGTGCCGCTTGGGGAAAGAAAAGGAGCAAATCCATTTAATTTTCTAGCATGATTCACTTCGCGCCCCCCCAAGTAATACGTTTTGCAATGTTCTCCTGGCAGCGGTCCCAACAAGGTCAGGAGCAAAGACCCACCAGCCTCTACAAGGAAACAGATTCAATAATGAAACACTAAGCCACTGTCATATTAAGAGAGGTGGAATCATTCCTGCTCCTGCTTCCCCATTTTTATAAACCCTAATTGCAGTTTGACCTATTATGCAGAGACGTAGAAGTTATTTAAAGGGTCTCGAGGGACATAATGAGAGCACCACAGCCTCAATCAAGTCTCTATAGCTGCCAGCGAGAAAGCTATTCTCACCCAGTACAGCACTGCACTGCACATATTGTGAACTCCCACACAGACAGACACACGATCGACTTAAACTAGACTATTTAGACCAGGGCTGTTCAACTCCGGTCCTGGAGGGCCGCCACCCTGCATGTTATAGATCTCTCCCTGCTCCAACACGCCTGATTCAAGGTTGTTAGGAGCCTGAGAACGACCCGTTCATTTGAATCAGGCGTGTTGGAGCAGGGAGGGATCTAAAACATGCAGGGTGGCGGCCCTCCAGGGCCGGAGTTGAACAGCCCTTATGTAGACTAACAGGAATCCTCTCCCTTGAAGTAGCCAATGAGACGGATGTCTTCCTCCATCCGTTCGAATGCTCGCAGCTCCATGGCATTGCTGATGAGCTCCACCGGGTCTTCCAGCACCTGGCAAAGAGTGAAGTTTCATCGTTGACACAGACTAGTTAGAAGTAGAGCTGATTATGAACGCCACTTGTAAGAACAATCTATTTCGGAACCTGTAACACATCGATTCATCTTTTAAGACTCAGGGGGAAGAAGAGCATAACATTTAGTCCAGATGAAGCGGGCATTACTGCGAATGACGTCTTTTAAAAGGCATTCGAATGAGGCTGAGGCTGTTAATTGCCTCAGAGAGGTAATGCTCCCTCTCTCTCTGCACGGTGACAACACGACTCTCTTAACAAGTAAGGGACAAAGGGGGAAAAAACAGTGATCTCAACGCACGTCCAGCAGGAACTCCACCAGAGTGTCTGCCGAGAGCTCCCCGTCAAACTCGATGACACGGTCGTCCTTGAAGACGTACAAACTGTGCAGCTCCTCCAGACCTAAGAACATATCAAAAGCAGAGCTTAAAATTATTTGTAAAACAGATACAATATACAGAGATTATAATGTTATTTTGAAAATGTAACCACTAATTTTGACAATTAACCATAACTGAGTTCATATCTGAGTGTGAAAAGTTTTGTGTATTTAAATGTGCTCTATACAATATTTTATTTTAAACATTAATATCAACACATCTACAGTATGTAACGATATAGTGCGGTAATTGTGTCCTGCACACAGAGCGTTTATTTTGGCCTGGGATGCTGGTGTGCATAGTGTAACATCTAGTGGCAGAAGTCATATACACCTTTAAAGTGTACCTGCACCCCAGCACTGAGCCTGACTCCACCTTTAAAGTGTAACATCACCCCAGCTCTGAGCCTGACTCCACCTTTAAAGTGTAACTGCCCCCCAGCTCTGAGCCT
>JAODTR010013265.1:0-27566 GCA_025399935.1 Amblyopsis rosae | reverse complement strand
ATTAAACAGTAAATATAATTAGTATTTTAATATATCACACGATCCGACCTGCATCTTCATTGTTTTACCCTGCACAGGGGTCTCATTTATAAAAGTGCGTAGTATCCACACTACAACGTTCGTACGAACGAAACGCGTAGTTTGTAGTGTACCCTACATAGATAGCATATCTAAATGATATAATCATATCGTTCTTGGTCACCGTTTGTAAATAAAAAGTTAGTCTACTAAATAACAATTTATCTGGTCTTTATAGTCGAATCAGACTGGATATTATTATAGTAGGACAATTAAGCTAGTGTTACATTATTGTAATACACCTCTACCGTAGCCTACTCTAGAGAAGTGTGCATGTAGCCGTGAGACGTGACATGATATGTCAATTTTAGAACGGCGGGTTTCCAATCATCTATATTTTCTGTTTTAATTCTGCTTCCACAATTACGATAAGAATGCCAAAAGCAATATGTTTATTCTTAAATCTACCAGCTTCTAAGAGAAGTGCACAGACGTGAAGTGACATCATGGACCGGAGGTTTCCGACCATCGCACAGCAAAATAAATAGGTTATTTTATGTTTTAATTCTGAAGTATTTAGCATCATGGCACCTATTCTGAAATTTTTCACAAATGTGGTTTACAATCGTTGCTCTGTCCCGATCGTTCCCGATCTAATCTGCATTTATTATCATCGGCATCGTATTATATGAAGACCCAACGCCGGACGCACCAGTTAGAAAAAAATTGGAGGTTCCTGTCAAATTTGGCGTCATTTTAGGCGCTCGCCACATGCGCCGTCGCGACTCCGTCAAGTATAAACTAGGCTGAAGTCGGCAATTGAGATTTCTCCTAGTCCCTCCCTCCCATCTCCTCGCGCCCCCCCTGCAGTGCGAGGCCTCCCTTGGGAGGCGCGCCTCAAACTTTGAGAAACGCTGGTCTAATTCAGGAACACAAGAACACTTTTAAACGGCCTGCATGTGAAATATCCTTGGAGACAGGGTTGCTATGTCAGCTGAAACCACATTGCATTGAACAAGTTCCTGGTGAGCAATGATTGTTTCTGCAGGCCTACATGATGCACACTAAGGCTCACCAAAAACATATTCTCCCGTGTCTGCTGAGCTTACTGGAGTTAGCTGCCTGCTGTATATGACTGATCGTTGGCCCTGAGGAGCCAGTAACGTCACATCTTAGGAAGAACAGCCTTTCACACAGACAGACGAGAGTGTGCTCTGTTGGGTGGCCTTGTGCAGTGTAACGAGCAGTGTACGTGTGCATCCATCCAGTGAAATAAAGAACAGTGAAAAGCTGCACAATTGACCAGGATTTTGTTGTTGGTCAGTTGCGCAGTCACTTTCCTCTGCCTAGCAACTGCCAACAATGCGCCTGATCACACCTTGTTATGACACCCACACCCATATGCACTGCATTTGCCAAGTGCATTTGCTATTTAAACAACATGGGCACTGGATGGGAATTAAACAACATGGGCACTGGATGGGAAAATTACACCAGGAACTATTAGGGCAACAAGGAACTTTCTGTATTTCCATCTAATTATGTTACCCTTTAAACTCTGAGGCCTTAGAGATAGTATGACCTGGTTGTCCTTTCAGCTAGTTTACCTGATACAATACAAAGATATATGGGAGTGTCTAAAGCATGCTTACATGCTCATGTAAGCATGGCAAATAAGCACTTTAATGAGGGTCACCTTTCTGGGCTCAGAATTTGGTTTTGTAGCAAATTGTGCATTACTTCTAGAGAGAATACAGCTTACGTCAAACAGCACAGTACCCCAATGGGATACTGTGCCTTTTTTTTTAAATGCATGTTAGAAACAAATGGTTCTGACAATTCCTCTGGGTCACTTAATATTGAGAATGAAGCAAGGTGTTCTTGAGTGACACTGAACTGGGGGAACCTCATTCTTATGGTGAAGAATTAAGCTCTAGCGCTCAGAAAGGAGCTGCTAGTTACCATTCAAGTATTAAATATGGTGGAATTGTGCAGCTGAAGCGTCATATTTGGTCTTGATATTTTATGGTTTGTTGCTGTTAAGTAAACTGTACTGGGCATTAATTCATTTTCTAGGTCTACCAACATTAAATAAAGACTTAACATCACAACAACTTAATACCAATGAGTTGAAGTTTGATATCTGGTGCTGGTGATATTTAGCCAAGTGGGTCAATGGGGTGCTCGTTAATGTCATAAAATGGGGCACTACTGGTGTTCTGTGATAACTTAAAACTTGATGTTATTTTTCCAGGAAATGCAAATTAAATTGTTATATTATCTCAGCAGTGGAACGTGTATTGTCAAAACGTGTTTTTTAAAGTTAGAATTAATTATTTTTACAAAAAAACTGAGAATTATTGTTATAATTACAATTATAATTATTGAACATAGTATTTGATCCTTTGTAACTCAAACAATGGCATGTTTGTCTAGACTACAGACTTACCTGTGTTGTCTGTTATCCTTCAATATGTACATAGTACATCCTGCATGTCATCATGTGAGCTCTACTGTCTAGTCAACGTGTCTGAGCCTCCCCTGCCTCCATATGATTCTTATCTGTGGCAGGCAGCCTTTGAAGATGCTTCGCAACAAATGGAACATTGATTTACATTTAGATGGAGTTCATCAAAGTTCAAAATGACACATTCTGCATGAGTTTATTTCTCTATGAAATAGCAAATGGAAGTATGAAGAGAAGGGTTATGACTGAGTATTGTGATCTTTGGCAGTGAATGAACTTAGTGACATTGTGAGATATAGAGGGATAGAGAGTAGGGCATTAATTTGTCTTATTTTTAGAATAGCTTGTTGTTGATACAAGACAAAAGCTGTGGGCAAATACATGAACTCTGGACCCACATTCGTGGGCGTTGCTACATACTGGATAATGATGGTGGGTGGGTGAGAATGGTTTGGAGTTCTGACTTCTCTACTCTCGCTTGCCCATGGCCCTGTGTTCCCTGCATCACACTGCATCATTTGGGTTATGTCAAGTAGGATTTTATTTCAGATGAGCTCAGAAATGCATCAGGTCATTTAACAGCCTCTCGTCTCCTGCTTGCATCTTTTCAATTGACTTGCCTTTCTCACTCTGCCTATCCTCTTGTACATGTTTTTACTACCTGTCGGTTTTCTCTCCCTCTGCCCCTCTTTCTGGCGTTGTTTTTACTCAGCAAGGTTTGTCATTCCAGCCTGACAGTGGTGTCTAGCCTAATGTAGCATGTGATTCAATTCCAATGACTCCCTGCATTTATGTGTTTGCCTCCTGCACTTTGTTTAGCAGCTAGCATCACAGTGGTGTATATTGGTTGACCATGTAAAAAGTGTTAATATTTCTCTGTGCTGCTTGAGCAGGAGGTGGGAATCATATGCGGAGCATTTTTTTCAACTGTGCTTCTAAATCTTTGGCTGTGCTACTATTTTAAAAATACTTTGTTTATACTTAGGGCCAGGTGTTCCTTGGGAAAAAAGTGAGAGTAGAGCCCTGCACAGGAAAGGTTCCACCCCTCACCCCCCCTCTCTCACACACACACACACACACACACACACACACACACACACACACACATGGTTGACTTCTTTTAAATTTTACTTGGGTAGATTTATAGGCTGATAATCTTACTTAAAGTGCAACTTGTAGGTTAAAATGTTCACTAAATTTAAATATATTATTACTTAGAAATTAATGTTTGAAAATTCAATGCAAGATTTTAGATGTTTTACAAGAGATAAAAGATAGATAACTACAAGTAAGCATTTTTAAGCTCTTAAAAACTTTATTTTTTCAAAAACAGATTACCGGTACCAGTTGGGGACACCTCTGCTGTGGAGCCCTATCTGCTGTGTTTAATAACTTGTCTGAGCAGTTGTTGTTTAGTAGGATAATTGCTTTATGCAAGTAGGCCTAGTTTTCACCATGAAGTAATGTTGCGTAGGTCTATGTTACGGGACTGCAACAACGCATCTGTTACTAGAAAACATTTATGCAGTGCTAATTTTAAACACAAAAATTAAGATAGAGAGATCCATCAAATCATCGAGAGTGATTCTTCACGTGCTTTCATCCGATTTCATCCCATACTGCATCTGAGTGAGGTGAGAATAATCCCTTCACCCCCCCTAGTTTCAGACAACATATGCCACAGACACAGTATTGGTGTTGTTATGATTATATACCACAATAATATTGATGGATTGACAAAAATAGATTTATGTTAACTCACCTATCAGTGATCAAAGTGGCTGTCACTTGGTTGGCGAACGTTCGCAGGAGTGATTAAATCTGAATTTTCATGCAGTAGGTCTATTTATATTTTAAGGCCTACAGCGCCTTTTCTTTTTACGGACAGCATTACGCTGGCTGGAGACATAGTATACTAGGCTACTGTAGCGGCGACATTTAATAGAAAACAGTGTCTCCCAGAGACTCACTGTTATTATACTGCCTCCGTATAGCAGGGCAGCGATAATGTTGGATGACAGGGACCTACATTCTAGGCCCTTTTCTCCGCTGTCTCGTCAAACTCCTTGGTTTTTTTCTAAACACGAAAACGTTGGGTTGGCACCTTCCTGGTCTTGTTCCTGGTCTTTTTAATGCCTGGCAGGCTCATAATTATATAGCTATATTCCATCATATCCATACGAATGGACATTATCGATTTCCACAATGTCAAAACTATTGTGATGCATATTTCTTATTGTTATGCTTGAGCTAGATTGGCAGCAACTCCCAGATCAAGTTTTTTTAAGCGGCTATTACAAAAAGAACCTATTACAAATGGATGTAAACGTTATTTTAGTGGATTTAAAGAAAATGTACCGGTACCTTTTCTTGAATTTTCGAACACATTCATTCATTCGGTTGATAACTGGCAAGTTGCACTTTAAGTAAATTAAATTAATCCTGTCCAGGGGCAAATTTATATTACTATCATTAATATATGATGAAGAAAAAGTTCAAGTCTGAATTGAAGAATTGTTGATATATGCCCTATCATGACTCATAAAGTTAATACTAATCCCTTCCATTGTAATTCTTTCTCGAACATACATTGTTTGAATTTTTATTATCAAACAGAGGAGAGACAACATAATTTAAATGCAAACCATATCAAAACGCCTTCAATATTTTTAAAGATTTTATTTTTTACTGTAGAAACACTGTACATAAATTACTTTCTCTGAGACTAATATCGATGTACGGATAAGTGGAACTTCTCAACCTTCAAAATAAAAAAGAAATCCATTAAACATTGTGAACTTTTCTCAACACGTCTTATTGGAAAAAAAAGATGATTTCCGTTTCTTGTTTGAAAATGATTAAAGATTCGTCACTCCAGAATTCTCTTGAACACACACACGCACAAACAAAACTCCCTAAAAAGAGTACAGAGACCCACAATCAATGAGAAAACAGCCACATTGATGTTTGATCTAGTACTGTTACTCGTTAAAGTCACTGATGGCGAGACACCTTTTTGTCCTTTTAAGAGAAATGAGCAGAAACGAGAAGCAACGATTTGTCACTACTCACAGCAACCCTGCCCCCCCTCCCCAAAGCTTTGTTACCATGACAACATGTTTCTATGGCAAGCAAGACTACTACCGTTGACCGATAAAAGCACAAGGTCTATGCAATATGAGTTACATTTTCTCTGTACGTGTGACGCGATGACACGGGACCAACGTTGTAAAGGACCGGTGAGCCGACTTGGTCCGAAGTACACTCCCTCCCCTACAGTATATGATAAAAGGCCTTGGTCCTAGTGCTGGTCCCACTGTCGTCGCGCTTTCCAAAGGAAACTTGATTGTTGATATTGTTGTCTAAACCTGAATTTATAGACATCGCAGAGTGGCTTCAACTGACCCAACAGATTATAGACATCAGCTGTTATAGAAAACAATAAGACACCCCCACATAAAATTAAATGTTCAGATCATAGTCCATATCCTATGGTGTGGTAATAGTAGTAATAATAGTGGTATAGATTTGTATGTAAACACTTTTCACCTGTGTTTTGTACCCTTTTTGTCTGAAGCAGTTCAAGGAAGTTTATATATAAAACCAAACAAACAAAAGATCAGAACAGAAAGTTCTATTTTACAAACCGCAGTCTTTTGTGTGTCTACCTCTCTTGGAGAGTGTCCACAGCAGTTCAATACGTTCCATTCAATAGTTTGATAGGTGCAAAACCATACACATCCATACATACGTAGAGGCCTGAAATCCATAGACATGTATTATGCCAAGTGGGTCCGACAACCAAGGACCAATATAGCACATGGGAATCCTATTGGTAGGGCGTTCGCTCGGGATGGCTGCTCCATTGGTCGGGTGGGTATACTGTGTGACTTCCCGCTATCTTGCAGATGGACGGCACTGGGCAGAGCGCTAAGCTAAACCCCCACCTCTCCGAAGGAGGTGGTTTGGACTGTTGGGATCTGGGTGCATCTGGGCAGGCTGTTCCATGCTGAGAAAAGAGGGGTGAAAAGAGAAAGAGACTGACTGACTCGTGATGATTTTGTACAACTGTCAAACTGCATGTACGTAACGCTCCCAATTGTTCTGGATGGCTATTTGGTAATGATTGTTCCATCATCCTTTAGAAACAAAACAAAATTGCAAACTTTGGCGGTCACTTGGGTGGCCATTTTATCGCGTCTCGTGTTTGTCGTGTTAAGACAGAATGTTTGGTGGCCCTACGCTTAGAGTCTTTGGCCCTGTGACAGTCATGTGGGGTGGCCATGTGGTGTGAGCGCTCTTGTCGTTGACGTTACCTCTTCCCTATCTCGCTCTGCCGTAGGAACTGGATGTTGTTAGCGCTGTCGGCTAGCTCTGGGTACTGCTCTATGGACAGCACGTAGTAACCGTCGTAGCCCTGAACCTTGCCGTTGCTCAGCAGCTGTCTTTTCTCGCCTTCGGTCCACAGACGCACGCCCTCCTCTCCGTCGCGGACGCGCTGCTGCTCGCGTGCCCACGCGCTGCCCAGCGCGCGCTGCCGTGCCTGCTCCAGAATGCGCGCCTTCTCCTCGTCCAGAGTCATGCCGTAGCGCACGTGGAGCGCCAACGCGCCGTGCTGCAGCTCCACGTCGGCGAAGCGGCGTGTCCGTCCGTTCACCACCGTTGTGGACTGGGACACGGTGACGTTGACGCCGTTCTCCAGCGCCTTGCGGCCTGAGGTGAGCCGCAGGGCGCCCAGGTCGTTCTCGGGCAGGCTGGTCTTGATGAAGTAGTGCGTGTCGCGGCCCTCCACCGTGAAGTGCAGCTCCTCCAGGTAGAAGGCGTTGTTAAGTACCGCCGCCACCTTGATGCAGTCCTCGTTGGCGATGTTGAGGGCGTTGGTCACCACGCGGCCCTGCGTCACCGCCAGCATCACGCCCTTGCCGATGAGCGACTTGACGGTGGCGAACCACAGCCAGGGCTTGGACTGGTCCGAGCGCCGCCGGCTCAGCTGGATCTCCGGCATGCGCTTGAACGACAGGAAGGCCTGCGACTGACGAGTCACTTCCTGCTGGACCCCTGAGATAGACTGAGAGGAAGAGAGCTGACATTTACAACACATACGCATCTGGTATATGAAATAAAGTAGCCTTTATACCGCATAAAGAACAACATGAAAAACATGTTATGTGAGAACTCTCTCAATAAGCTCTTGACTGCATCAGAGCCTCAAACACATCTCCAACTAAGAGACAAAGCACAGAAAAAGCTGTTTCCACTGTTCAACCCCCACACAGGAGCTAATTGGCTGAGAGACAAAAAAGTTAAAAAAAAAAACATTTTTGATCTCATGTTAAACTTTAAAAACTCAACTGCTGTGCTAACATAAGTGTAACAGGAGTTTTCTGTGTGGACTTGATAGAACAGCAGCTGAGCAGTGTGTTAATTTATTTTGTGGCAATTACCAACGTGTCTAGCCGGCAAAAACAAGGCCAGTGCATTAGTACTTCAAATACCACCACTGTACCACTCTTTATTTACTCCACTGTATTAAATCCAGATTCTCTCCTGTAATTACATTGCAATTATTTTCTATTCAAATGTATATACATTATTACATTTTGTCTCTCAATTTAAGGCGAATATCTAACTAGTAAACCATGTATCTGTTTGTACATGAATGGAAATGCAGAGAGAACAATTACTTGAAAGGGAAAAAAGGACAAATTACTGGTTCCCGCGGTTGTCATCATTCTTCAGGGTTATTTGTTGTGTCTCTTGTCCATTTCCAGCAACCTACTAGTATCACTCATTGTTATCACTGCTTCTTCTCTATGCAATACTGCTGAGCCCACAACCCCTGTAGCCTGTGTGTGTTGTGAGGCAATCAGGTTCTCCTCATTATACATTATGACTAATATGACTAATATATATACTATATACTATATATATATATATATATATATGCTAATATGTTTGTAATGGTCCCTATAAGCCTGCTTGGTGTTGGGGTACATACAGGTAGGTCGTCCCATAGCTGGCTCTTCTTCATCTCCAGCGAAGGTTGTGTCAGGTCAAATTTAGGAATCGGGAATCCTGGGATAGCATTGTGCAGGTGGAACCCAAATGTGACCAACCAGATATTCACATCTAGATTAACAGTGAGGGAAGAAAAGGACAGATGAAGCTAAACTCTCCAGGAATACTTATTTTTCATGAAGCCAGTTTTTATTTTGTATTGGCGAGATGGTGTTTTCTCAGCCATCAATGTCTAGTTCTATCTGCTGTTGTAGGCATCCACTGATGTTTGACTTTGATACTATACATATTCAGGGAATGTCACACAGACAGCTCATTGGCTCTATGAGCACTATACAAGGCTTTCATGAAAGTGGATGTTGTACTGTGCGAACTACTTTGTACGACTTACCTGTGACATATTCTTTGACCTGGTGAATTTTGCTGACAGGGTTGTTGTTCCTGAACATGTAGAGGTTGAAGGGCTGTGGTTCTTTACCGACCCGCGTCCACGTACTGATGTCTGGTGTGGTCCACCTGCGTCACACACATAGTCAGACACCAGTCTAACAAATCATGACAGCTTTCTTTTTTACATTTAAAGCTCCACTATGTAATCATTTTACATATTCATACTAATTGAAGTGTGTATGGGCACTCATGTATCGCTCTGCCCTCCAGTGGCCACAATGTAAAACTATGCCTTTTATATTTCATGTACCTCAACAACTGATTCTGAAGCAATGAAAAACCAAAGCATGTGTCCTTCTACTGCGATACCATAAATAAATGACACTTGAGTAGACTCAATTATTCAGATTTTTGTTCTGTGAATGAAACTACAATTTGGCATTAAAGGATCCGTTTCTTATATCTTCCCCCTCATCATATCACAGCACCAATGATGTCCTCTGTTTAATTCATTATTTTTATCAATTGATGAAAAACAAACTGACTATATCTATTAACGATTAATAAGGCTTAGTCGGCAAATGACAAAATGTTGACCTGGATGAGGCAGACGCAACCTACCTTCCAGCTGGAATGTCATAGTCTCGGTCTCCAAAATGCAGCAGTCGTGTTAAAGGATCGTACAGGCCTCCATGGAAACCAATGACCAGCACAAAGTCTGGACTGGAATCAAAATACACCTCACCATAAGCTGTGTATTGGACCTGTACAAAGGAGGAGGTCTGAGCTACACTGTAATACAGATATGCCTGCTAATTATACTGTATATTTACAACTGTACATATAACATGCAGCCTAAGCACACACACACACACTGTCCGTGTTTCTCTTCCCCACCTGTTTAAGTAACAGTCCATTGCTGCTGAAGACAGCCAGTGGAGTCCCCGTGTTGTCACATGCAATGTAAAACTCCTCTCCACTACTAATCTCCATTGCAAACACATGGCCCTGCAGTACAACATAAGCACATACATTGCTATTGTGAAGATCATGATCCATAGACACCAGGCAAAATGCTATAGGCAGCGTTTTACCGGTTCCCTAATGCAATGAGCAGCAATTAACATGATGCAAGAGTACAGTTAAATAAGCTTACAGTGCTCTTACAGTGGTTTTGTGAACACCGCTATCTAACAGCAATAAAAAGTGACAGCAGGTGACATGACTATTTTAAAATCACAAACACAACCATCTCTACAATAACCATATTGTGGGAGCATAAATTGAGCTAGTCTGACAGTGTGCACCTGCAGGTCGTAGTATAGCGACGTGATCTCAGAGCTGGAGTGGTTGTAGACGTGGGTAATCCTAGTGGGGTAGTTAAGATCGGCATAGAAGAACTGCAGGTGCTGGCCCAGGCTGTTCCTGGAGGCCACACGCCGGCCCAAGCCATCGTAGCGGTACTGGATGGTCCAGCTGGCTGCCTTACTGTAGACCCTCTCTAGGAGACCTGGGGTATGGTGAGGACCAGGAGAAATAGCATTCATTCAGAGGAATGCCAGAGCCATGGACACCACTAGTACAATATACATACGTACCTGCTTCACTATAATTCACTAATATATAACACTAATAGTGTGCTGCTGCAATTATCCAACAGAGGCTTATAATAACATACATAACTGTCTTACCTTTGGAGTTGTATTCAAATATTTCTGCCCCTCTCTGTCTTAAGAAGCCATCTTCATCCAGTCGGTATTGGATGTCTCCTAGTCGTGTTATTCTGTCCCTCAGGTCGTAGCGCAGGGGGGTGAGTCGAGCACTGTTCCCAGGGTTCAGTAGGTGCAGGTTCCCATTCAGGTCATAGTTGTACCTGGAACAACAAGACCAGCCATGTCATTGTTAGCATTGAGATTGTATTGGGTAGGGCTATGTGCGTGCCATCTTCATGCATTTAACTCTGTTTTTACCACCAAGCGACTTCCATTTATTAATTTTTCAAATATTTAAAGACACATACCACATTTAATATTGAAAATATATTTGTAATTTGAATGCCGTCGTTTCTTTTGCATGTGTTCCTAGTGGTTCCTACCTCCACATCATCTTCTCATTGAGGAAGACTGTCTGCAGCTGTCCGTCAACATCGTATTCGTAGCCATATTTGGTGGTGTTGGCAAAGGGTCCGATCTTGATCTCACGCTTGGTGACTCTGCCCATGTTGTCGTACTGAATGGTGATCCAGTACATCAGAGAGCGGAAGATCTCATACTGGATCTCCTTAATGCGCCCATGCTGGTCAAAGTGCTTGGTGTAGGTCATGACCGCTGTGGAGATGATCTGGTGGTAGGTAGCAGAGGGTACAGGCATGTGATTGGCCAAGGATCAAAAGACAGGAAAATGTATCCATGTGCACAAAATACCACCAGGGCACAAGATAGGCTACGTATGTTTTAGTGTTTGAGTAGGGCGCTTTGAAAAGGCAATAATTCTACCTCTGCATGCACACACAAACATGCACGCATTACAAGAATGTTGCATACAATGCACAAATCCACACTTCCAGCAAAGAGAAGCACAAGTGATCCATATGCATGTTATTGCATACTTCAACACAGCCCTGGCTCCGTAAATAGTAACATCAACAAAGTGGCGAACACCGCTCACATCAACAAAGCCAACAACGCATTTTCGATATACATTGTGGAGGACCACGGCGGGCCGCAAAAGACTGCAGAGCAATACTGAGTTCGAAGTTAGCAAGAATGACTGACCCTGCCTTTAATAAGCAGAAATCACATCCCTGAGGGTAACATCATATTGAGAAAGGTTTCTCTAGAACATCACTTCATGCATTCAATATGTTTGTAAAGATAGTATTTGATGGAGTGGTGCTGACATATTCTAGTTTAATTTTGAGACTTGAAATTGGCTGATTTGTCACTGTCATTTGTATATAAACATAGTTTGCTGGCAGACATTTGAAAAGGTTATTTTTGTCTATAAAATATATTGCTCATCAAGTAACTTAACATGGTGAGACATTGATTCATGATTGTATTTAAATACAATACAAAAACTGTACATCCTCAAATGAAATGTTACATTTCATGGTGTAAGTCCTCTCTATATTGTGGCAATATGTCCCAGAGTGAAATTGAGAGACACTAATCTGTGATGTCATCAAGCATAACAGAACCTCTCAGTGTTGCTTTTCATTCTTGCTTGCTTAATAAATGTTCTAGAATTAAATTTCAAGGCAGCCTTTAAGTCAAATATCTAATTTCATGAACGTGTATCCAATTTATAATAATGTCTGTGTTGACACGATTGCAATATTATCATTGTACCTGGCTGCTTAACCTTGTACAACATAAACTCAAACCTTGACATTAAATGAATTAGGTTGAATTTTGGTAAGAGCATCTGTCTATGCTACTGCCAATCGACTACTGCAGCAAGCACATACTGTATGCATAGGCCTATCACAGATGTGGTGCGGAGGTGCTATATATTGACTGAATGCAAATGTAATTCACATACAGACCTTCACCTGATTTATTCCGGTGAATCTCAAACCCTCTTGAATCACATACAGTACATCTTACAAATTTCGCATGGCAGAACGCCACTTATCCAAGTTCACATCCCAATTGCGTAACTTTAGTTGGTCGGAGTCTCGCTCTTTATCAAAACTAACCAGACGAATCGCTCCACCAACTAAATACAGCTATGCAATACCACCAACAGAATCCTGCCAATCCTTTCGGGTGAGGTTTTCTGTGGTTTTAATTCATTCATTTATTTATTCATAAG
This sequence comes from Amblyopsis rosae, assembly GCA_025399935.1. Taxonomy (NCBI): domain Eukaryota; kingdom Metazoa; phylum Chordata; class Actinopteri; order Percopsiformes; family Amblyopsidae; genus Amblyopsis; species Amblyopsis rosae. Next base: position 14,857 of record JAODTR010013265.1, on the reverse strand, counting down.
AAAATGGCATGTCACTTAGAGAAATGATTGGTTGGGACCATTTAATGGCCCCATAATATTGGTAGGGACAAGTCACTACAGTCCCTACCCAAACCTATAAGTATAGTGTGGCATATGCAGATATAGTTAGAATTTCCCCGCAGAGTTTGGATGCATGGGGGCACATGTATTTAGTTCCGTATATCCTTTCCTAGGAGACAAGCATTTGGAAAGACTTTAGCAGGTAGTAGGCCAAATCACCTTGTGTTATATTGCTTTAATGTTACACTTGATTCTGCGAGCGCCCCAGAAACACATCGCTTTGCCCCCGGTCACTGTTTAGATGCTTGACACTACTGTCCACAAAGGTGTGGGCAGCTTTAGATGGGGTGGCAGGCTAGAGAACAGAGTAAGCTTATGAGCGATGGAAACGGAGGGCGATACTGAGTGGACTGAACTTACATAATGTTTCTACCGCAAAGGCAAAGGCAGAAACAAATAAAGGAGAGTCCCTTTAAACAGCAGTTCAACATACATCTAAGTGAAATGTACAGGCCAAACAGTGTGCAGGGTCGGACGTCTCACCTGATTAATATCGTAGTAAATGACTCCGAACTTGCCAAACTGCTCCACCTTGCCCGATATGTCGTCAAACTGGTACAAGTCGATGGGCAGCGGTGTCTCGTTGATGACCGCCTGCATGCTGGTGACTCGGAAGCTGTTGTCATAGGTGTAGTCAAAGCGTGCGTTCACCATGCCATCCTCGCTGAAGCGGAAGATCTGGCGGTCCACAAGCGGGCCGATCTGCCGGTAGCGGATGGAGCAGATGAAGCCCTCGCTTTGCAGGTTGACTGTCTTCAAGACGCCCGCTGTCTCGTCGTAGGTGAAACTGACACGTGTGGAGTCATACAGGATCTCCGCCAGCTTGTTCTGAGGAGGGGGGCGATGATCATTTTAATTATCAGTTTGACTTTTCAAAACAGACACTAAATGCCATTAAGTGGGGCTACTGGTTAGGGTGCTACTAGTCTCACAGAGCCCGCCTATACTTGACAGAAGAGGCAGTTTGATTGACATGCACAATGGCCAACTACATAACTCAATGACCAAATCGGACATTAATAAACTTATACTGAGGAATTAGTTGGGAAATGTAATGACACAGGTCTGACTGTTTGGAGGTCTTGTAAATCTGTTAAATAAATAGGCTATAGATACTGCTCAAAAGAAACAGAGACTGAAATGAGTAAATAAACTAGCATTGTGATGGGAATTATGTATACAGAGGTGAGTGACAATGCTAACAGCCAATGAAAATCTACTACCCCACTTCGTAAGCTTACAGGGGTCTATGTATCAGATGTTCAGCACAGAGTAGTGCTAATGGATGGAAGAGGCTGAGACTAGGGTGCTACTAGATAAGGCTCTCATCTGAAAGCTCCGGGGTTTGATTCCAGACATGCACAGTATCCATGAACAACATGGGATACAATTATATATAGTAAATTAAAACATGATCTCCACCATTAAACACTGTAGTATGTCTTACAATATTAAAAACCAGATACGGTATACTGTATACACAATAGGTAATAGATGATGATATGAATAATACCTGTCTGCGGTATTTATAGAGAATACGACGGCCGGTACCCAGGTGAGCTATTCTCAAGAGCTGGTGGGAAAGACAAAGAGAGGAGGATGTTAACTGACATACATGTTCATTCCTTAATATCGACGTATGGATAAGTAACATGGCGGTGGGCATATACACCTGTCCGTCCTCAGAGTAGTCCACCGTGATGGAGGCGTTGCTCTCGGGGGGGCTGTACATGTTCCTGTAGTAGCCTATGGAGCGCACGGTCTGCATGGTGTGGCGGGCCACACTGGGCATGGTGACGGCTGACAGGCGGTCTCCAGAGTCGTAGTCGAAGATGTACTGGTGCTGGCTGTGGAGCAGCAGCACCATGGACTGGTAGAGAGGGGCGCACACACAGGGAGCCTGTCACTAGGAGCCCACCATCACTGTCACCAGTGGTACTGTTACAACCGTCAACTCTTAGGGTAGCTAATGTAGGCTAATGCGCTCCCTGTTAGGATTTGAAAGGCTGAGAGATTGTCTGCTTTGTCTTTCCTCTGTCACAAATAATATACATGTGACTATTATATTTGTGAATAATACACATTTTTAAGCTTTATTTAATTGTGCTTTATGAATATGCTGTTTAGGCAGTAGAGCAATGGGATCCACATTTCTATAATCACATGCAGCAAAACAAAACAGTAACAAATAAGCAACAAAAAAACAAGTGGAGTGGAATGAGATTTATTACGCTGTTTATTCATACTGTGGTGTGCTCCTGTTTTAAACTAAAATGTTTTGAGTCCATGCATACAGCATGAAATGTTGGACACACTTTGTGGTGTTCTAGTGGAACCTGTCTGCTGCTTGGAACAGCATCTCCTAACATACTATGGCAGGGATCTGGCTAGCAAACAATCAAATGGCCATTCATACAGTTGATCTGGCCAATGCTTAGTACGGAGATAGGCGGTTTAGACAATGTTTTAGGTCTAGATGACATCCCAGATTGCACATTGTTTTCGTATTTGGGTCACAGGACCCCTCATGTAAACAGATTTATTGTTGAGCACTCAAAAAGTATATGGAGGGCGCTGACACTCTCCTACACACACACCTGACATAACTGAACATAATTATTTGACACTATTCAAATTAAACACTGCTGTACATGATTGTATAATAACTATATTTATAAATGCTGTCAAATTAATAAAATAACACTTTATGCCACTAACCAAATGCTCCATCTGTCCTTTGCATATTGAAGTACCTTCTGATATGTGTGCGTGTGTCATTATTCATAGTAGATAACTTCTTCCTGACACACTCTTTTCTTGTGAGCAGAGAATCCCATTGAGTGTCTTCAACCAGAAAAGTGACAGATGAAGGGGGAAAAGGAAAGTGTCTTAACACTCACATGGGGAAACACGGCTTCTGTCTATCTTTTTTTTTTATCACTTTAGTCGGTCTCTTTTTTCCCTTCAACTTATCTCTCACTGTCTTTTGCACTTCTTGTTTTTCTTGCTTTTGACAAACTGTCACTCAAAATCTAAATAATATGACAAAAAAAAAAGTTTGGGAGTTTCGTGTCGCGCTCAGCTCCCCTCTTTCGCTCTCGCTCTCTGTCACTTCTTCTACAAGATTGAGAAAAACAACCATTACTGGAAGTTTACTTCGTCCAACTTTTAGAACGAGAGGGCAGTAAGGCATTGTGACAGGAAGACACATTGACTAGATTCACACTGACTCATTTCATTTGTAACGGAAAACAAAAACAAATACAAGAGTTTTTAATGAGCAAAATTTTTGTTAATTAATTCGAATTCCATGGGTATTAAAATACTATTTCAACCTGGTAGAAATAATTCTCATACTTAAATGAAACATTTAAAGGTATAGTCAGCAATTGCAAGCTAATTGTAAGCTAATATACTTTTTTTTAATAAAATTCACCAAATATCTTTTTGCATTTTGTTAGCTTACTGTACTCTGTGCGTGTTGAACAAAAGTATCTGATACTTCTACACAGCCCATGTAAGTAGGAACATAAACAAGTGGCTCACATCAACAAAACTGTAGTACTTTGCTGTGTTTCACAGAGCATTTCGTTGTGTGGGGTGGCGCCGCGGAAGGATATTAAATTAATGCACAACCTATGTAGCAACGTTGGTATAATGGATAACAACTAATTGAATGCTTGATTAACCAATCAAAATAAAACATGATATTTTATGAAAGGCGTTTATGCAGCTAGTGTTAAATCAGTGTAAACTAAGTATTTTTTCCCTACTGTACTTATTTTGCTTCTTTTGTAACATCATTTCTGTTACAAATGTAGGGTGCAGCAGTATAGTACAGGTCTCTCCCTAATGACTGTACTGAGGTTTAGGAAGGGTCAGGCATATTGCTAGTTGACCAACAACAGCCATGCCAATGACACAGGACACCAGCAGCCGATCACTCTCTGCATCCCTTCACAAACATTGGCCATTGTGGTCTTATTTGTGGCTCAGTCATTCTGCTCAGGTGTCATTTTGCCCCAGGAGAACAGAGGCAGAACAGATCTGATGTGGAGGCAATATCCTGCCCTCCTCAGTGCCTTCCTCCGTTCTCTCCTCCCGTTGCCTCCTCTCATTTTGTACCAACTAGGGGAGCTATTTTAAAGTCAATTTCTTATCTCCTCTTCCCCTGGTTTCATTTACTCTCCTCCTCCTATTTGTTGTGTCCTCTCTCCTCCTCAGGGCCTGAGGCAGGTGTTTAAGTGTGGCCCTTGTAGCGCCTCACTAAATGTCTGATACTCACACATTTACACAGGGGAGAATACCTCCATTACACTGTTCAACATCTGCACACTGCTTTGCTCTGTGTGTGTGTGCGCACGCATGCACGACATAGGGTGTGCCTGAGTGTTAACGTGTGTACACACTGTAAGAGTGGCTGTTTGCATGGCTGTAGAGCCTATAGCATAATAAAGACTTGCACACATGCACACATTGGGTGAGTGGTATGTGTTTTTGGGAAAAGAAATCAGTACAGCTTCGGTAAATCTTTATGCCTCCCTGTGACGTTACGTAGAGCTCAGGAATGACTTTGCTGCTGAAATGTGTGTGGGAAGGGATATGCTAATGATAATGTTAATTTCTATTAATATTATGTTTTCACTCATGAGAAGACTCCTTGCTCCACCTGCAAGTGACATGGCTGGTGAAGGAATGATTGGCCAAGCAAAGCCAGTAGACCACGGCTTTTTGTTTACAGTTTTCTTGCCCTAATCATTGTATTAAACACTTAATCCAAAATGTTCCTTCCCACACGGTGGATTTGAAAGACGGAGGTGCCTCCTCAAATTGAGCTCTCTCTAGCACATTTGTCACGCTTTTATTTTCCTCTCACTTCTCCAGCTCCTATTTGCATATGGAGCAGTGGTAGGCTCCAGGGAAACCAGGGAAATTCCACTAGTCTCCCAAGAAACCAGGGAATGTTCTGCGGTTGTACATGAACAACAGATGCATGTAGTCTGCAGTGCAATAAGTATGTCATACTATTTGATATGGACATAACCATATACCCATATGCATTACTTCTTTTACTTTTCAGTGCAGCATAAGTCAACCAAGCATAAGTCAATAAGTCAAATAAATTACATTTAATTGTCAATTATTTAAAATACATTTTAACTTGAAATTAAATTACTTTAAACTTTTGAAATGTATCAATTCGAGAGTGATCCCATTGTCATTTAAATTTTTTCTAGTAGTTTTTATTTCAGCAATTCCATTCGCCACCGTTTTTACTTTTGAAAGAATTCTTTTTTGCAAACCTGTAATTCATAAACCCCGCCTATCCACCGTAATATGGCTTGATTTAGCTGTGTAGCTGTAGTATATAGCCTCTATATCATCCTTGAAGACGCCTAATACAAACTTATTCAATCATGAATGCAGCAAATGCATGACCAGTTTATGATACAAAAAACGCATTTACAGATATTTGGTAAAAAGCCAAATTAATGACAAACCTCGGTGTTCTAAACTTTCAGAACTACAAGGCTTAGGGGTGCCTATTCGAGCTGGATCAAGGCAGGCAGATGACGTGGATAAGCGGGGCTTATGATTGACAAGGGATCTGATTGTAACAACCTAAAAGCAAACTCTTTCTACATAAAAATTATGCCAAATTAAATACTATGAGGCTGAAATATAAAGTACTGGACAAAATAAATACGACAACAAGAATCAAAACGTACTTTGTCATACTTTACGTACCATATAGGTATATACCATACGTACTTTGAATTGAGACATTTGTGTAATTTAAATGTATTACATTGAATTGTCTACAGTGATTTAGATTTTCTACTTTCACTTTGATTTCATTTGTAACATCCACCACTCTGTGTACATTCACCATTATGTACACAGCCAAGACCAGGGACTGAGAGAGAAAACAGAATTGTGTATGTATACAGACACACAGTACAGTATGTGTGTGTACCTTATCCAGGTACGTGTAGCTCCACATCTTTCCATCGGCAAAGACGCGAGATACGATTCTGCCTTGGCTGTCGTACTCCCACTTCTCTGTGGTTGGACCTCTCTGTAGGCCTGTCACCTGGCCTGTACTGCACGCACGCACACACGCCATAATGAACATGCATGTTTGCACAGCCATGTCTCTACATGCAGTATGCATTCTCAAGTTAACTCAAAATCAACATATCGCTGTTTCCACGGATCAAAACAACTGAATCCGCTCTCTCGCCATCACTGACAGATGAGACATGCTTTAAGTTAAGGTCCAATATTCCCCTTATGTTGTCAAAGAAGTTCGCCTGCAAAGCTCAGTAGCCTCGAGAACCTGTTGATAATGTTCTAGTGTGTCAGGCTCACAGAAAATATAAATATTCTACTGTATATTAATATATGTTCTCTCCTCTTAAGCATGCTTCTTTATAGGAACCAAATCTTTACATGAAATATCAGTAATGCTATTATTACAATTGGAGTAGGCTACAGACAACATAATTGGTATAGGATATACAGATACCAATGAAATAGGGTCAGACAGTACTGGGAGGTAAAGCAAGGCTCACCTGGAATATGTTAAGTTAACAGACAGCAGCTTGCTGCTGGGCACCCAAAGTGTCGGATGACCTTGGGTGTCGTAAATAATCTTCAGCAGGAACTTCCGATGGTCATCGTAGATCTTCTCTGTGCGTAGGGAGCGGTCATAGTCGACCGACAGCAGGTTTCTACCATTCACCTGGCAGGGGGGTGGTAGAATGGGAGGGGGAGATCACTTCACATGCCTGGAAGGTATAGTATGTAAGTGTGTTTTCTGATGGTAGCATGCCACAAAGATACTGAATGTATTGGCTTATTGTGAATTATATCAGATAACATCATTAAGAAATGGGGACAACAGAATTGTGGTCAGTGTTTTTAACTAAATGCACAATGAACATTATGTCTTTTGTAAATCTAAAATATGTAATGTACTGTAATTATTGTACTTTTTTATCCAGAGAGGATCTACCTGCTCTACTCTTAAATGTGAGTTGTAAAAGCTTAAAATACCAAGAAACGTTCTGACTAAATACTATGCGGATACGAATCTGAATCGTGTCTCGCATCTCATAGTCTGAAACAATTTCTGGCTAACATTCATCCATGTAAAATGTATTTACTGGTCCATTGCGACATTAAATTAAGCACATCACCAAGGTCATTATCGCTTTCTAAATGTTACGCTGTTTGTTCAAAACATAATTTGCTAAGACAGCTAGGCCGTGGTATGCGGCTTAATTCATCTACAGCATCCTTGAAACAAGGTGAAATACCAGGAGATGGACAATCAGACCTGTTTCATTACAGAGAAAGTATTCCTGGAAAACATTCAAAAGTCATATTTTGCTCTTTTTTGTCTGGGCTGTTGGTCATTTGGGAATTAGAAGCAGTGTGAAGACAGCAAGGTGCAGTTAAGAGAGGATGTTGGGACAGTAGCCAAAAAAATATTAAATAAATGTGACAGTGGCTATCTGAGAAAAATTAGACTCTTGGGATGGCAGCCAATAACCATGCCGAATGATGCCATCTGATATGGAGGGGAAGCCAATCATTTTGCAGATTGTCACTGCCCCTTGTAATGTCAGTACTGATGAAATCAACTGTGACCTTGGCTCACAGCCTATTCCACTTCATTAATGAAACAAGGCAAAGATGAATTTCTTAACGTCTTTCTCCCCTTGACTGCTGTAAGTATACCCGGGATGAGTGGTAAGGAGGTTTTTATAAAGATGATTTAAACGTTTCCAACTGGTGTCTGACGTTAATGTATGTTTACATACATGTATATTATTGTGCTGCTGTAGTAACTACACAAATTTGACCTGCAATTCTGACATTAGCATTTGTGATTTTCCGTGCTCTCTGCTTTCTGGTAATATGTCGTAATATGAATAATCCTGAAAATGTACAAATGTTGACCATGTCTGAATTGCCTTTGTTTGCATCATGTTATAGTCACAGCTGAGTAGAATCAAATATTGGCTAAGAGAAACAGTATCTACACTAAAGAATTTGTGAATTCTGGGATCATGCAGTTTCTGGGGGGTTCAGTTGACTGTCAGGTGTTGCCACCCGTTCTATCCCTGTAGCATTAAATATGTATCATTTTACAGTGACTTGGATTGATTTGCTTCTGCTCTTGCCCTCTAGCTGGGGTGAGGGCCAGCTACACTGCAGTCTAGTGCAGGTGGGATGATCTTAGAGAAATCCAGGACAGTTTAGTATTCAGCAGATACACCAAAGCAGACAGCTAAAGCATTAACATGACAGTGTACATTTGGTTTGATAGTGTAAACATACTGCTATGGGCAAATGCTTTGTACCTCGCTCTCAGTGTGTCATCTATCAGGTGCATGATTTACATATAGCTTCAAGATAGAGTATGACATCTTTGGAAAAGAAAGTCTCATAAAATGTGCCATGGATTTACATGGTTAGGATTTTATATATCATTGTATATGCTATTGTTATTATATTCAAAAAGGGTTGATGACAATTATTGAATACCTGCATTACTGGCAATATGATATGCAGCACATGAGGCAAAGCACAAATAAATTGTACGGTTTTGTATAACACAAATTACTTAATTATCTTTGTATAGCCATCCCATGCTTCAGCCCATCACAATGTGTATTATATATACCACTGACATCCCTACACAGCTTGATGGGCATTGTCAGAGAGATCATATTATTGATGGAGGCTAGGTATTCACCATAACAAGAGAATCTGGTCTCTGGTGTGAATGCACCATTAAGAGTGTGTTTGTGGAGCGATAGTTAACACAGTGATTCTGTTTACATGTTAGGTCGTGTCCTACGTCCTATCAGAGCCGGGGGATGCCATCCTGTGTGCAGTGAGCTACAGTACTGTATGTGACAGGACTTAGACAGGTATTCAATATGGACATGATACACCCCAGGAATGATGATTAAACAATTAATCTCATTCAATACAGACACAGTTAAAAATAAATACAGGAACTAAGCATTGGAAATTGAGATGTGTTGGAGAGGGTACTGCATACTAGAATTTGTAGGCATTTCTGTTAATTAATTAATTTAAAATAATACTTGTTTGAGGTCCTTAAGAGCTCAAAATCAGTGTTGTAATTTGACAGTTGTGTGACACAATGGACAACCTTCTGACCCTACATTTGTGTGCAGCTTAATTATGTGCAACACACCAACTCTTTACTGTAATATCAACAATGGAAAGAGGGGAGACAGCTTTACAGAAACATTACAGATGGTTATTAACTCGTGATTCCTGCTGAACAGCTCAATTCGGCAGAGAACACTCACCCTGAGTTTTCTCCCAAAAACAATGACTTTCCCTCTTGTCTGTTCCTTCCGGAACCTCCACTCCACTAGATTCTGTCCGTTCTCTCCTGGCAGCGTCATGTTGCGTCGCGCTACGGTGGGGTTGGCAGCACCTGGTGTGCCAACACACAATATATCATCTTTGCAAAATGAGTTGAATTTACAAAATAATCGTAATTTATTTATATATATTTAATCTGTAAAGCCAGGTGAAGCCAAAGTGAAATATAATTAATGATTCATTGTAAATGATAGGAAGGAAAATTATCTCAGTGGCAACTCAGATATTTTATGTACAAATTATTAGAATCAAAATGATTAACCTTTACTTTTTGTTTATTTTCCTTTTTCACAAATACCATAAACAATGGTATTTACCATAATACCATAAACAATGGTATTTGTGCATTATATATTTATTGCCATACAATAGGCTCAAGTGACCACATAAGGCCTCGGGAGGTATGTAATTACTATGGCTTTCTTCGTGTTAAATATGTAGGAACATTCTGTATGTAGAGTAAATCAATAGAACGTAATGAGCTGAATATTACCCCCAGGGTCTTTAATTGCCTACTGATGTCTTTTGGCATGCAGCCTTAGTCAGTTTAATCAGTTTAGATGATACATTCAGCATTCCCTGGCCAATGCTGCATACCTGCTAGAATATGTGGCTCTGTTTGGTAGTGCGTGTCCATCCCATTGGCGTAGATGACCCTCAGAGAATGGTCATTTCCCACCTGGTAACTGTTCCGAAGCTGGTCTGCAGGGAGCAAGATTAACACATTGATTAATGGTCATTTTTGTCATTTGATAGTCATTTGATGTAAAAATGGGTGGATGGAGGATAGTGGATACATTAAAGTGGCTCAAATTAAAAAAAGGAGAAAGAAGAGGCTCAAATTAATTTGCACAAGCAGCGGGTTTAAACCTGCTAATGGAGTTCAGAGCAGGTGTTGGCATCCACCATCCGGTTTTCATTAAGTGAGCCTTGACCTCCCACACATATGCTAATGGTCAGATGACCTGATGTACAGCAGAGACAGAAGCTCTTCCCCTGCCAGGTTCACTTTTTCTTAAGTATACTCACACCCAGTTGTTATGCTTTCAACTATTACTGTATCAATATACTGTACTTCCGAGAGGCTGTGGTTCAGTGTTATGTCCCTCTACCCAGGAACAGCACATGAATTATGTGCCACATACTGTAGATGGTCAAATAACATATTCTTATATTGAATGGATTTTCTGTAGTCCTCGATTACAGATACATTGTGTTAAATTATTCATCCTAATATAGTTTGCTCCAATGTGTTTTATTATTTAGAAGGCCATATTAGCTGTTACCCTCTACGTAGGTTATGGCCCGCCTATAACTTCATTTCTAATGGCTGCTACAACCTAATAAACTATAGTATATTTGCGGCACCCTCTCAAGGCCATGACTTTTAACCTATGACATGCATTTCCTATAAGAATAGAAGATGTTGGATATTGAGTTTAAAATCCAATTTTTATTTTTTTATTTTTATAATTTGACTGATGGTAGGATTATGTCATTATCACACACACACACACACACACACACACAATGTTATATTACAACTATCCGGGTATTACCATGGCATGTGTGAGCAGGCACAAGAGGTAAATGTACCTGTATGGAGCTGCATTTGTAAATAGAGAAAATCACTTTTATTTACCTATAATTAAGGAAGGCTATATGTATGACCACCAGTAGGGGTCAGTAGTGGCTGTGACTGGCTCTGGAAAGATCTAATGAATTAGACCAGCCAGCTAATGTAGTACGGTAAGCTAGCAGTTTCACAGAAGACGTGCGTGGAGGAAGCTGTCATAATACTTAATATTAATCCTTTCTGTGACATTTTTGGCACTGGCTGTGTGTCTAGTGCAAGTCATCAATGCACATAGTTTGCCTTGAATACAACTGACTTCTGCGCCCGTCATTAAGCTTATCGAAATAACGGAAATAACGGTTATTTCCGTTATCAAAATAACGAAAATAACTAGTTTAAAAAGCATATCACGTTATTGAAAAAAATTATATTTCATATTGAATTATTGTCCAGCCCTAGTCTAATAGCAGTTCTATAGGCACTAAGCATTATAACAATGTCCTCTCTAAATGCTGCTGTACCCTATAGAGAAGATACAGCATATACTGTAATATTACATAATGTATGTGAATTGAGGGAGAAGGAGAGAAAAACTGTAGTTGGTGGGTGGCTTTGAATAACTTACTTCAATCAATAGTGCTTTGCTATCAGGCAAACAACCTACACCGGTTCACAGGTTGGTTGGTGCTTTTCAACATTCTTGGGCTTATTTAAGGATACTAACCACTATTTCCCAGTGAAGCCCTCAGATGTACAGTAACAAAAGGATTGAGGCTCATTACTCGTTTCTACCTTGGAGTTTACACCTGTCTTTTGCTTAATAACGTTTTTGCAAAAGGAACGAAGAGAAAGGAAATGCTCCCTGAATTAATCTGCATGTCTAAATTATATTTGACTACTGGAATACATATTGTGTAGAGCATATTGACAACTGTTTTCAGAAAATTGTGATACTGAATAAATCACATTGTAAACAAAGCCAATAACTACAGTATAAAGATTACTTACTGTATACAGTAATATAAACCTAGCAATATTTTAAATGCAAATCTTTCTGTGCTCGTGAGTGGGATGCAAAAAGCGTGTGGGTTTATTTTTTTTGCCTTGTGTTTTTGCTCACTCTAGTGTTGACATTGATGTGACGCCATAGATCACCACAAACGAGCCGGTCCAGAGTTCGTTTGGGACCGTACCGAAACCAAATTCTGTCAAAGTTATTGTTGAGAGTCAGAATTAACCAAACTTCAAAGTGCTGGTGTGAAAATTGAATTAGATGCAAGCACATTTATTTTTGTAGTGAAAAATTCTCCATCCAGAAAACATTTGCTGAAGGTAATAACCAAATCCTATTCTATTGTACATGTAAACCAATTCTTAATTATGCAGTTCAACAGGACAATTAAGCTTGCAAGTGCATTGATTTCAGGGCTTTTAGACAGTATTCGCATGGGGGTGTTTTTAAATAAAGAACTAATCTAATGGTCAATGTGCCTTTAAAGTAAAGGTTAGAAAGGACACAGGAATCTTCCTGCCAGTGTGTATTGAAAATTGAATTGACTAGCACATTCATAACACATCTGAAGGCACAGGCCTTCACAGTCATATGTGACTCTAAACAACTGCATATCTAAATGCAGTCTTAAAAGGTCAGTATACAATTGTATTTAGAATCCAATAGCTACCTCCCAGATTGTGGCTTTAATTATGTATCTTGTTTTAGCATGTGTGGGCGTGTGTGTGTGTGTGACTATTGATCAGTGTTTATGGCCTTATAAATAATGAAACAGCACAGAGGGGATTGATAACCACCAGAAACATAAAACAAACGTGGCACACATATGCTACTAGGAGCCTAAGCAATCTACTGTTATAGGCTTAGGCTCTACTCACAAAGAAGACTTTTTTCACTCACACACATACACAAACATGCATGCACAAACACACACACGCATATGCACACACACACACACACACGCACACACACACACACACACACACACTCTTCATGTGGTCTGTGTACCTTGCACAAGTGTGTAAAATGAGTCTACTGATGAGAGGTTGGTTGTAATGGACACGTCCTCGTCCCGCCCTGATGTCTCTATATCCACAGCGACGGCCCCTGATGACATGTCGCTATGGAGATTGGTCACTACACCCGTGGGGAAGGTCACATTGGTCAGACGCCCCTCGCTGTCATAGCTACACAGGGGGGAGGAGGATGGATGAATAAACAGGTTTTGGCTTGAACCAAGTCATTTCAATGCTTACTGTGCGTTTGCAGCCTGAAAGCATTCAACATTCAATATGGACCAATATTATTAAATGCTTTGTTGCTAACTGCCAACATTGAGTGATACAGTTTCCCCTTGTTTGTTTAGCATGTGTGTGTTTGTGCCTGCGTGTGTGCGAGCGTCCAACAACTAGTCCCTGGATGTGTCCTGCTGCCAGGCTCTCGACCAGAAGCACAGTACTTACTCATAGAAGGTTGTCCAGCCAATCTGGATACTCTTAGTGGTGAGCAGGCCACTGTTTCCATGGTAACTGAACAGTACCAGTTCCTGGCCCTGCGCCGTTAGCGTCTTCAGACCTCCGTTAGTGCCGATGGTCAACCAGATGACCTGCAAACACATACAAGTTAGTGTTGTCGTACAGTAGGAGCAAGATAGATTTAGGTTTTTCCATTATGTACATTACTACTGCACATTACTACTAATGAACTAACTGTGGGACGTGAATGGATACTGTGGACCTACTACATATTACTGCCAAGAAAGAAAGGAACTGGAAACTGAACTGGAACAGTAAATGGCAAATTTTATATAAAGTAAATACAAACAAACACTGTGCTTTTCTAACCTTCAAGCTACTCAAAGCACTGCACAGATTTCCTCCTATTCTCCCATTCACACACACACATTGATATACCAACGGTGGTGTCAGCAAACCTGACACACCAGATATCTGAGTCTGTTGAGACACATTCATCTGGGGAGCCGATTTAAAAAAAACACTTTGCATGTGACTGGACGAAGCTGTGACCCAGCAGAGTCTGTTGTCATCTAGTCTTGCAGTAGAAACTTCGGGAGAAGAGTGAAAACATTGAGACGTCTCACCTTAACCACAGCCGTACAAATGTCTGACCTCTAAAGTGACACTCCTGTCGCACGGCGTCACGATGGGAGATGATGCGGTGTGCGATGTGGGTGCAATTTCGTCAAATATCCGCCAGGTGGCATCTAAACTTGCAACTTGCGCGTCTAAACTTGCAACTTGCGCCAAAATACAGTACAGCTAAGTGGTTTGTAATGTCTGATTGTTAGATCATATGAACCTTTAAATCTAGTTCCGTATAAATAACAGTCTATTTATGACTGATTTGGTGCTTTGAATGGTGTCATCAAAGAACCGGAGAGACAAATTATCTGAGTCAGTGTGCCACCGTCATGTAAACAATTCACACTCGTCAATGTGTGGCCTATTAGTAGTCTAAGGCTGTCGTTATTAACCAAGCGTACCTTAGTGGCTCATTAGGTTAAGCATTGCCCTTGTAATAGTAAGGGTTACGGTTCGAATACTGTATTACTATATTTAAAATTTTTGGCTTATGTCGATAATTATGTTATAGAAATTCAGAACAGTTTGCAAATTAACTAATAATTAAAGATATACTTTTACTCTAAAGACATTGGGAGAATATGATTCGCTTCAGTCTTACTCAATCTGGTGCGTGTACAAGGACCGGAAGATCAGATCTTTTGATCGTTT
>JAODTR010013255.1:4031-20422 GCA_025399935.1 Amblyopsis rosae | reverse complement strand
CGCCCCCCCCCCCCCCCCGACACCAGATCATCCCTACATGGCCTTAACAAAGCCTATGTGCAGGTTGAGTGACACAGTGCTACTGGATCCAGGCTTTCAGGTGATATGGGCTGCAGGTGCCTGGCTGTGACACACCGCAGATCAAACACAGCAGGAGCATCGCCTCTGTGCTGAAAGATAGCACACCATCTCCTCCTTCGGGGCACAGGGGCTGGAGTTTAAAAGGAGATTTCACAAAACGTTCATACGTGCGTGATTCCTCCCCCTTCTCACACACACGCTTGGACCTAAGTGACTGACTTTGATGTCCGTACTCCCTGGGGGTTTCAAAACAAAAGAAGAAAAGACAGGAATTGCAAGAGCAGGAGTATAGGCAGGAAGACAGAGAGAGGGTGACAGAGATGGACAGATAATCAATCACATCTAAACACATAATAAATCATCATGGTTTCATCATCAGTTCTTTCTGGTTGTCCAGGGACAAGACAGAGGGACAGGGAGACAGTAAAGTATAAATAAGACAGAGAGAGCCTAACTGAGTTAGAAAAGAGAAAGGACAGAAGCAGAGACAGTCAGAGACCCTGGGATAATCATTCCACAGCACCAGCCTCACAGCATGGCTCCACTCTAACTGACCGTGTGTGTGTGTGTGTGTGTGTGTGTGTGTTTGTCTCACACACTCACCGCCCCTTTATCTGTATCTCTTTCTGTATCTCACTCTAACTGCTATCACTTCCTCTCTCCCAGGCAGTGTGAATACAGCTGTGTTTGTAACCATGGAAACCACAAAGAGATTATTTGGTGAGCCAAATAATGTGATCGTAATACTTATACAGATACAGCAAGCAAAAAAACACACAGATTAAAAAACATCAGATTATAAAACCATCACCTTGGTGATGAGTCTGAACACTTGCAATGCATCAAAACCATTAAGGCAATGACACCAAATATGTAATTAATATAAGGGGAGGTCGTGAGGTCATAGTATCACAAGGCTAACTTGACCTACTTGTTGGGATTCAAGCCATTTCTCCATCCTAGACCCCCTGCCCTGCATGATGCAAATGTCTCCCTGCTCCAACACACCTGATTCTAATGAATGTGACATTATCAGGCTTCTGCAGCGATAACAACTTATTCATTAGAATCAGGTGTGTTGAGAAATGCTGCTCTAAATCTTCAAAATCTTAGGCCACAACCACTTCTACTGTAATAACATTCTTCCAGCTGTATTAGCAGATTAGCAACATATTGTTCTAGGGCCATTCCAGGACAAGATTATCCATTTTGTTAACCATCTTTTCCTCCACAGAATTGTATTTAAGAAAGAAGCCAAGTGGAATGCATCTTTTCATACACAATAGAGTTTGTGACGGAGAGTTGGCATTTATTATTAGTCACAAGTAGTGAGTCTGGGTGGTTGTGAGTGCACAGAGCGGTGGATCATCTGGGAGCTCAGCAGCGTGATCACGTGTTCGACTAGATGTTGCCTGAACAGATTAGAGCAGTGGCTGTCAAAGCAGGACTCAGTACCCCCTGATGAGGTGACATGATGCTTTTGGTCTTGTGCAGAACATGCAGAAATGTCTAATGAACTTTATCATTGGATATTTAAGTATGAGTGGCAAAGGCGGAGAAAAGTCAATCTCATTCAACGAATTTGAATAGAATGTTTTCACTTATGGATGGTTCTGTTAGACACATCCACATAACCCCAATACACACACACACACACGCACACTGACCGCCTGGTGGTCAGACTGGCAGGCAGGATGGAAGCTGGAGTGCACTGGGATCTGACCGGTTCCCCATACATGGCTTGCCAAGAACACACACCGCCACAGCTTTATATGACCACAGTGTGTCCACTTCCTCTCTCTGCATGTGTATGTGCATAAAGATTGTGTGTGTGTGCGTGATGGGGGCGATGTACGCAGTAGTTCCGAAAGTTAAGCATAAACATTGCAAGGGCCTTGACTTGTTTACTGATGAAGATAAAGGCCTGTCATTCCTTCCTCAACATAATCCTCCTTCATCTCAACCCAGAGAAAGAAAGAAAGAAAGAAAGAAAGAAAGAAAGAACGAACGAACGAACCTTGGCAATGTCAGGTTGAATAAGTATATTCCCCTAATAAAGACACTTTAGTGCATTTAGATTAGACCGGGACAGAGTGAGAGAGACAGCGGGCAAGAGAGGGTGCACGTCGGGCCATTTCTTTTTATCCGAGGGAACGGCTGTGCCTCTTGCCCCCAGCTCCACCATATGTTAAAGTACTTAGCTCCACCAGCCTCTGCCTGCTGGCCAAACCCTGAGATACCAGCTAGCATAACAAACAGCAGCGTGGAAACAGGCTTAAGAACTGTGCCCCCTCCCTGACCACCATCACTCAGTGGTAAAGGAATTTCTCACCGTTTGCTGGAGCAATACTATTATTTCGTTCTCTCGCTTTTTCTCTTTTGTGTCTACTGATTAGTGGCTGTAGCTTTGTGTGAGTAGTGTGTGTGTGTGTGTGTGCATGTGCGTGTGTGTGTGCATGCGTGTGATTGTGTAGAAGGTGGTAGTTTAGCTTTTGTAGTTACAATATTGTGCTCTCTGATGGATTGTATAGATGTTTTAATTGCTGGTAGTCAGTCTATGCTCATGTTATTTATATCCCTCTCTCCTCCCCTCTCTGCCCTGTCCCTCTATTCCATCTGTGGCATGGTTTGAGACATAGGGTCTGCCCACGCTGGCCAGTAAACAGCAGTCATTTGCCACAGCCATTTAGCCCGGCTGTCTGTTAAGCTGCTTAGGGATGCAGGGAGACGTCCAAGGTCTCAACAGTGCATCTGACACAGCAGCTCTGAATCCGCCCTACTGACCTCTGATGAATGTCATCCGATGTATATACCTTTAGCCTTGTCTATTGTTGTTTTCATCTTACTCTGCTGTACTTACTGGTGGTGTAACACGCATTAACACTGAGGAACAGTACACTGGCCATTAAACCAATAAATTGCATTTAAATATATTTTGATTGTTTTCAACTGCAGGAATATGAAATTTCACACAGCAGGCACTGGCTGTATCATATCCCATCAGGGAAGTACATTAGCCTAAATGAGGCAGACTAGATGAAAAGAGATGGAGAGGAAACAGCTGCAGTTGTCCCATTCATGTGATCAACCAGCACCAGGAAGAACCACGGCAGTAGAAACATGTTCTACTTCAACTGTTCTTCTTCAATCTTTCTTTCTTTTTGCTTTTTTCTTAATTTCTTCCATCTCAAACTTCCTGGCAAAACTGACTGGTGGAATTTTAGAATTGTGTGTGTGTGTGTGTGTGTGTGTGTGTGTGTGTGTGTGTGTATATATGTGTGTGTGTGTGTGTGTGTGTGTGTGTGTGCAGAGCGCGCATCTGAAAACATGGGGACAAAGAGAGCTAGTGTGGACAACAGAATTCAATCATTCACTCAATGGATAGCTATTAAGTCATAGAGCATGCGCATGCGCACGCACACACACACACACACACCACTTGCATTCCAGAGCCCACAGATGAGAGCTGTGAGTTTCAAGGCCAACCAACAAATCAGCACTCAGTCACTGTCACAATGGAGCTAGTCAATGGGCTGCAGAGGATCATGGGAGACCTCTGAATCACACCATGTGACTCCTCATCTCTGTCTCACTAATCTTCCCTCCATCCCTCCATTCATTCACATCTCCCTCTACCTCACTACTCATTCCTCCGCTAAACTTCCCAGGGTATCTTTCCAATTAAGGTTGGGTCAGGCTGCCGGCCGGGGCTGCTGGTGTCAATCTGCAATGCTTTTCTACTGACCCACTCTCTAGTCATTGACGTTCATATGGTACTACAGTGTAGTGCCATATGAATGTCAAAATATACATTTTCAGCTAGCTGTTTATGTTGTTTAATTGTATGTGGAATATTATTGATCTTTATATGAGTCCATTGCATACAGTATTTTAGGAATGGCTCTGATAAAAATGTAGATGTGAATTATATCTTGCTGTCTCCCCTAGTCCATTTACTCGTATTTTTAAAAAAAAGAACAGCATACACTTCCTTCACTTGCTGTGTATAAGTATTTACTGAGACAGTGGAAAGCCAGATAGACATTGAGAGGCCGAGAAAAATACAGTTTGCGTTTTTTGTTAAAGATAAAGCTTTTCGTTAAAGGACCCATCCTCAAATCCTGAACAGATAAATGATGAAATACCGTTTAGGTCTATCTCTACAATACAATACTACATAGTTAAGTGTTTTCACATGTTTAAAGAAATGGATTTCTAACATATATAAAGTATTTCCAAGTAAATCTCTGTATTTGCTTTACACAATGGTTAATACTGGATCCCTTATGTTTAGTGTATACGGTGTGTAGTGTGAATTCAAAATACGTTATCAACTTGACAATCTCTGGGCACCAACGAATTGTTGTCATTATCTCCCTCCTGCCTGCCTCTCTCACTCTCCTCTTGACAATACAGAAAGCACTAGGCAAAATACTGGCTAGCTTTCCTTTTAAAAATAGGTCTATCGTGTCTTCTCTCTCCATCCTGCATACATTTTCCTTTCTGGACTGCTCCAATAGAAAAAATTGCATATGCTATTTTCAAGGCGGGTTAATTGATGGTGAGGAATAAAATAGGAGAAACAGGACAACTTCCTCTTGCAGGTGACCATGGCCACCTAAGTGGATTGAGATGCAGCCCACCCCCTTGGCCCGTCCTCTCTGCTCACTATCACACTCACACTTCCCCTGTCACGTCTTCATTTTTAGCAGCCGGCTCCGTTGCATGCAATGTGAGTCGACCACCCACACACACAGCATACATACGCTGCTGGGAAATGTGACTGACTGTGACACTACAGTCCTGTGAATCTGTTAAGCACAATAGTGTCTTGTACTGCAACGTGTGGGTGTGTGTGTGTGTGTGTGTGTGTGTGTGTGCACGTGCATGTTTGCTTCACTTTAAATTTGTGTCAGTTCATGTGAGTGCATGAACATTGAGAATAAAATATGAACCTGTATGCACATTGTGTGTGTGTGTGTGCGTGTGTGTGTGCGTGCGGGCACGTGGAAGCACAATGTTATGCATATCCCACTATGAATCAATGAATCATCAAATCACAGGTATTAATGAGACAAGTCCTGCTGCTGCCTGTTGGCCAACATACCCTCACTTAAACATAAAGTAGACACACACACGATCGTAAATACAACGGAAGTAAACCCTCCCTGCACAAACAGGGACACACACAATTGTATTATGTTTGTTCAATTTGATTCTAATACCTTCATTATTCCGCCCGCCACATTATTCATTCATTATTCAGACTCCCACACAGGTTTGCCTGTAGAAAATGTAACATCATGTCTGGTGCACAGTGTTTGTCTCCCTGGTTCACTACACACCCACCCCGTCTGATGACATGGACCATTAAAACACACCAGCGTCGGGGAGTTGTCATGACTCAAACCAATGGGTGTGTGTGTGCGTGCGCTTGCGTGTACTTTGAAGAGCTTACACTGTGTACTGACCACGCCTGTTGACATTTCACTGAGTGTCCATTCAAGTATTATTTTGCATGGCAGTTCCCGTGGTTTGTGCACATATGGTTTATTTGGGGCAGAATACGAGTAGCCTATTATTTGGGAGTATACGCACAACGGTGAGAAAGGCTAACATGCCTGTTTAGTGGTGGTTACTATTAGAATATCCAATACATGTATTATTATAACTGTTTAACTAGTAAATAGTAACATTGACCTCACTCAGCCTGAACAACTAAACTACTGCCATTTCAAATATTGAAAAGCAATGGTACAATGACGACAAAATAGTCTGAATATTCTTTTATTATTCATTGTTGCTATGGCACTCTCTGCTCCTCCTCACCTACAGGAGAATGGATACATCCAAATGAAACACATGCGTACACATTTGCAATAGTCAGACAAACAACAAGCACCTGTGAAAAGACACACAGCTGTGAGGGAGCGTAAAAAACCAAGGCTATGACACACAAAATACAAAAACAGATGTGGACAAATGCATGCATGCACACACAAACACACACACACACACACGCAACACTAACAAAAGATTATCAACCCACCCAGTATACAATGGAAGCTGGAAGCAACAAAGACATGTGGTAAATTTGTCAATTATCTTGCCATCCAAGACCATACTCCCCAATGCCTCCTTTAAACTACACAATAAAAGAAGGTAGACGGAACGTCGTAACCGTAACAAAGTACACAATGCAGAGTAATGTGATAAACAAGGTAGTGTGAGGCTGGGTGCAATTATTGCCACAAGGGTCACGCAGGGTTTTGGGTCCCCATTAACACATTGGCCTTGTGCGTTGCAAACAACTAGCTATTTCAAGGTGATTGCAAGGCTGGTTCAACATCTACGCAAGCTACGCGGACACGAACGCATCGAGCTACACATGGAGGGTTTGGCGCGTACTTAGTAGCAAAATGTGTGTCCTTATTTTTGTAACGCAATGCAAGCGCGCCTGCCGTTTCATCTGAAAAGGCTCAGAGTACCAACTGACACGCATTCTCTACGTGCTATAAATACACGCGTAGCATTTTGGTTTGCGTGCAGTGCATGTCCATTGTTCCGGTGCGATTTCACAAGCAGACACTACGTTTTTCCCCACTTGGCTGCTTATGAGCGTTCCAGCTGGCAAGTTTGTTTCCTATAGCGGCGTCAAACGTTCTCACCCAAAACTGTTAAATTAGCACTAAACCATTATATTTACATAGTGCTCACTTAGAAAACCTACACAAAAAAACACACAATTTGCAGAACAAATGTTTAGCCATTGCTAGACCTTACAGTAAAATACAACGAAGGATCTACAAGGAAGAGCCACTCCACTGGATAATCATTTTGCGTCCTCGGGATTCATTTCAAGTTGAGCTTGGCGGGCGCACCCAATGGATACCCAGTGGATATGCACTGTGAGTCTGAATGCCTAGCAGGTGAAATATTTTAAACATCACAAAAATATGATGGATTAAGACCTGGCTACAAGAAAATAGTGTGTGTGTGTGTGTGTGTGTGTGTGTGTGTGTGTGTGTGTGTGTGTGTGTGTGTGTAAAACATTAAGGACCGAGGAAGACTAACTTTCCCCTTGTGGGTTGAGACTCATGGATTGGTTTACACATGGACTACATGTCTGGCCCGGAGCTGATCTACATCATGTTTCACACCACTCATCGGTTCTGCTGTTTGAATTTGTGATGACACTGTCTCCTTCTCTCAGGCAGACACATTTGTGTTTGTCTTTCATGCACACACATGCATGGTCTCTCACATAGGTCCTCTGAAATATATTCCTTTCTCTCTTCCTCTTCCACTCTCTCTGCACCTCACAAGGTGACATTCATTCAGACTTCAAGGGGAGACAGCAGGACCTGATACCGTTGAGGGCCTCTGAGAAAAATTCCTGCCCTATATAAATGAAATGGCTGTTCTAGTGTGTTACCACAATGTAATTGTCACATGAAGACACGCATACAACACAATTTTTATGTGTGCACTTTTTTGTGTAGGTTGTTTGTGCAGTGCAGTGTATTGTATTGTACATGAACGATCTGGTCATCCTTACACATAAACACACCCGCCCACCCACACACAGACACACACACACACACACACACACAAATTCCTCACAGTTCAACCAGTGGTCTTTGTGGCTCTCCTACTGTCAGTCCGTACAACCAGCTCGAATTACGGCTTTCTAGGATGCTCTCACAAACTCTCAATAGAAACACAAAGTTAATTTTACAGCAGCAACTAGCCTAAACGGCAGGCAAAGATTATAGTCTGGACACCCTGGTCACTTTAGCATTTGCACGGCCACCTGAATGGCATCAGCGACCAGTGCCATTGGTGTTGGAAGTTAATTATTCTGGCGATAATGCTAGATGAAGCGATACACAGTTATAGCAACGCCAATTGGTTAAAGGCTGCAAACTCTTCCCAATGGAGCATGCCCATTATGAATGGGCAATGTCAGGCGTGTGAATTATTTTATCAAAGTAATGCAAGTAATTTTGGTCAATTTAAAGTCCTAAAGCATTAGGCAGTCATGAAAACTTGCCTGATGTGTGTATGTGCATGTGTGTATGTGCGTGTGTGCGTGTGCGTGTGTGTCACAGGTCTATTCTAGGAGAAATCCAAATGGGAGACCCTGTGACTGACCCCCACCTGGGAGGATATCACCACACAGGCACACACACACACACACACACACACACATCGGGAAAATAGCAGGCAGATGCATAGCTCTACTGCTTTGGCTCATTACGGGATTTGTAGACGATCTCAAGCAGAAAATACAACGCTTCCCCCACTCCCCCACCACCAAAAAAAAAATTTATTCTGGTGCTTTCTTTAGAACAGCATAGAGACCATGCTACCATGTACAAAGCAAAAATGTAGCATTTGAATGTTGTCTGGAATAAGAACAAAATCCCCAAACAGTATGCTCAGTTAAAATATAAGAAAGGCTAAACAGACGAATAGCCATATAGCTATAGGCCTATACGATCATGGTTGTTAATAGTAGGTCTAATTAGATAATTTCATTTGGCATTAATCCCGGCCACCATACCCGTCAAACCACCAACTTGACCGCCAAATGATCCGTTACAACCGGTCAGTCCGATCTACAAACAAACTTCCTTTGACAGAGGAGGCGAATCCCCTCCGGCGTCGAAAGAGCCACACACAACAGTGGGAAGGTGGGAGTGTTTAGCGCGCACACACACACACACACACACATGGCGCGCTTCAACACACAACATTTGGCTATGAAAACATGGTAAAATGTTAGTCTTTAGAGTCGTTGCTCGCATAACTCGTCGTATAACTAGTGTACACACAGACCCAACGGCACATCAGTGGATACCGTAAACAGACTAAACTTTTCGATACTGGTGAAAAAGTGTGCTTACCTTTCTCTGTGATTTTCTCTTGTCGCTGCAGACAACAGATGCTGTTCGGTACCGGGAGTTAGTACAGTGTGTGTGTGTGTCTGTGTGTGTCGGGCTGGTGGACAATTGCCCGTATAGAAGCGCTATCTAAGATGCGGTGTGGAGCTGCACCCGAGTGACAGCTCGTGGAGAGAATGAGCAGAGCGACCAACCTGCGTGTGGACCGACAGGGGGAGTTCCCGCGAAAGGACCGGGGCGGGTGCACGGCTCGAGTGACACAGAATACATTTTCCGCTAGTCCACACGTTTTACAGTCTGCTGTGGACCTTAGCTGATGCCTGAAAAACGTTTCTATAATCATCATTATTGAAAGAAACAAGTGCCTAACCACAGAGCATCGACATCCACATACAGTCTTAGCCACAGCAGGTAGTTATTTTAAACATGACATGATCACTTTCTGGTGAACTAAAATCCCTATGATAAAGTTGTTGTTGCTATGGTGACCAGGTAGACAGTGGCATTAGTTGTGATTGTGAGATAGCTTACTTGTTGTCAAATGGACAAGTTAGACACTTGTCATATTACTCCCACACTCACACAAATACATTCTCCTTGGAATTCTTCATGGAAAAAATGTATGCAACAAGAGTTCAATGTAGACTATTTCTTTGTTAGTTCTTAGTTGTTTCAAGGGTCAAGTTGGAATGTTATAGCAGGCCTAGTAATTATACAATACGCCAGGGGTTCGCAAACTTTTCAGCTCAGCGACCAAAATGAAACATAACAGCCTATTAGTTGATTGTTTTTTAATATCTAGTAGCAGAATACATCAAAGTAATGTATAAGCTGTACCATTACTACTACTATACTAAATTTGGCTAAAATATTCTATTTTAATTTATGAAAGTCATCTCATGATCCCCTCCTCTATGCCCCGCGACCCACACGTTGACACTACAATAGGACAAATAAAATACAAACTCTAAATAGTTTGACAGTGATGTTCATTACTCAATTTCTAATATATTCCTTTTCTCCTTTTCTCAGTTTCCTGCATCATGTTCTAATGTTATATTTTGCACACCCAGCATACAAACATATACAGTAAATGCATGCTTTCTGTCAACCATTATGTTCTAGTGCTGTGATTAGGCTTTACACAGTAGAAGCCATGCATTTAACAATGTGTTAGGCTATGTGCTTCTGTGTACACGCCATTTTCTTTTTGCTGATGACTGAGAGACAACATCTTAAGG
Organism: Amblyopsis rosae; assembly: GCA_025399935.1. NCBI lineage: Eukaryota > Metazoa > Chordata > Actinopteri > Percopsiformes > Amblyopsidae > Amblyopsis > Amblyopsis rosae. The sequence continues at coordinate 10,194 of JAODTR010013255.1, read as the reverse complement.
GGGATCTGGTCTGTGGTTGCGTCGCTGACAGTGTGAGGTTACCATGCCGATGAGTGAGAGCAAGACCTGCTGATGGATGATGTGCTGTGGCTTTGATTTAAGACGCCCTGGCTCTCTGCATGCAGACACACACACACACACACAGTTGCTCCAAAACCTGTTGGAATGTGACTCTTGCAACATCATCAACTATCACAATGTGTGTCACATGGCACACAGATTGTGTGTGTGTGTGTGTGTGTGTGTGTGTGTGTGCGTGCGGGTGCGTGCGCGTGTGTGTGTGTGTGTGCATGCAAAAACACTGGTCATTCCACAGGGTAAAAATAGCAGCTAACTCTCAATTAAGGGGGTGTTATCCCCGTTTCAGATGAAGAGGACCTGATTGAAACAGGAGCGACAACATGGAGCTGCATGCTTCAGCATTTCAGGAGACCTTACTGTATAACCCCTCACCGATAGCAGGGAACCATTTAAATCCATTTTACATGGCTTCTAATTCTTTTTACTATCTATGGAAAGGCTGGCGAGTGTTAGCGGTTAGCTCATGCATTATTGTTATTTTTTTTCATTTTTTTTCAGCAAATATCTTCCAGTGGTGAATTATAGATCTAGGTCTTCAACAAATGTGACACAACACATGCATACCAGAAGGAAATAAAAATGGCCCTAAATACGGCCGCCATCACATCCAGAGCCAGGGCAGTAAAACATGTGAGAGCAGTCTTCTGACAAGGAGATGGAGCACAAAAGGATAGAGGGCTAGAAGGAAAGCAGATGAGGTTATACTGCAGGCAAGAGCCAGCTATAGCTGATGTTTGGTGACAGGCTGAAACAGGGAGTGCCACTCAGCACCTCCAACACACAAAACACACACACACACACACACATATATACCAAGGCACCTGTGTGAACTCCTGTTAAAAGCAACACATACCAAAAATATAATTAGCCAGGACAGCTAGGTCATGCGCAAGTGCACACACATACACACACATGCAGATAGAGGGAGGAGATCATGCTCATGCTTAATAGAGCACGTTGTTTGCAGGGGGTGTGTAGCTGCATGAGGTAACTCAGGGTATCTTTCATTGTGTCTTAAGCTTCTCCTTACAAGAAAAGAGGGTCTGGTGGCATTAAGAAAAATAGAATCCTGCGGGAGCATATCCCAGATCCCTCTAGTACAGGCTTAGCCACCAAATAGTCAAAGGTTTGAACTTTAAACCCTATTTGAGATATATTTCTATATTAATTTTACCTGTGATGGTATGGAAAAAATATTGTAAGAAAATTATTTTATATTCTGAGGTATCAGAATACAAATGACCTGCAGAGACAGATCATAGTGTGACCATAGTGTAACCTAAAGAAAAAACGCATTGAACAGACCTCAGTGTCGCTTTAGGTTGAGTGTAACTCTCAGCGTGATTGATTACTGTTTATATTTCTTGTGTGTATATTACAGCATGTGAATGCTGGTGCACATACTGTACAGTGCAGCGAGCGAGCATGTCATGTTCTCACTGTGTTTATTCACGTGCATTATGAACTGGCATTTCTGTGTGTTTGTGTGTCTCTCAGCTTGGGTTTCCTTTCTGTGGGGGAGCTGCAGTGCAAGAGGAACTTTTTTATTAGAGAGTTACATGATACACTGTCTCCCTACTCTGGACTAAGGCGCCTCTTCCCTCCTGTCTCGCAGCTAATTTCTTTAGCCATTTAGCCCTAGCCATCTCCCTAACCTCTGTCTTTATGCCTGTTCGTCTGTCCGTCTGTCTATCAATCTGTTAACATGATCCTTTCATCACCGTAGCAGCTGCATCTGGTCCACGTCACTCGTCACTTATGAATCTACATTGGAGAGCCATGATTTGATACGAATTGGGCAGGGATGGGAGTGAGAGTGGGGTTTGTAAATTATGGGAGGACCAGGATTGGTGATTTACTATAGACGTTAGCCCACATGGACTAGCAGCGTTGGCTTCGTCTTGCATTGGCTGTATCTCACGTTGCTATGCGTAGTGTTATACAGTCAGTAACTCAGTGGGGCCCCATATAGAGGAACAACCACGGCCATCACAGCCTAATAGCAACAGCCACCAACGTCCACACACGCTTGACGCCTGCTGTGTGTGGCTTGAGGAAAGTGTGTGTGTGTGTGTCGGCGTGCGGGGGGGTAGGTAACGCAACATCAGGATCCCATTTAGGACAGCGAGTCTCATGGGAGAGAAATGGGGCGTCAACCGGGTATGCTGAGAGGGAAATGGAAGGTCAGGCTTTGTTTCAAGAGGACTGACGTCTGTGCATGTGTTTGTATTCAAAGTGCGTGCGTGAGCGTGTGTGTGTGCATGCAGCTGTGAGCATAGATGGAACTGTTTGTGTGCTCCGGTGTAGCATAGGACCTACTGTATGTTTGTGTGTTGTTTTCAGCACTAAGTGAATATCTATGATCATTGCTCTCACTTCAATTTCCCCTTCCTTTTTTACACAGCAGTGAATAAGTAAATAAGTAATTTTATGTTGTATTACTGTAATATTTTTTAAATATTTGTTGTACCGGTCGGGTCAGGTAGAATGTCTCAAAGGGCCGCATAAGCCCCCGGGCCTGACTTTGACCAGGCCTGATCTAGATGGAGCTATACAAACGGTTGTAGCAACGCTGATTGGTTAAAGGCCGTCCAATAGTTAGAAAATGATCAGAGATTGTGCGCCCAGTAATAGGCAATGGAGTGTGTCCAGACCCTATTCACCCTAATCAAGTGGATTTTGGGTATGGTTACACCAAGCTAGTGAATGCCTCCCCTGGGAGGGGGGGGGACAGACACTGTCATTCTTGTGCTTTCAGGTCAAAGGTCAACACTGAGGCATGTGGGCATCCACATCAGTCCACATCTGACACGTGACCTCTGACCTATCTCTGCCAGGCGGGCTGCCAGTGTGAGCTTGCCTGGGAACATGAATGTCCCTTGAACACCCACGTAAAACTGGGCTCATTCACAGAGAGCTTGGGGGTGAAAGAACAAATCCCATCCCATAATATTATATGAGTTTACTTTATACTTTCCATTGGTTCCCAGCTGGATATGGATGAGTAATAGCCTATAGAATTACTGTCATAGTGTGTTGGTTCCACTTCACGTTAACACACATACTGCTACAGTCACCATTTCCCATCTTTGTATACAGTATGTGGTGTTAAATTAACAATATCTGGGAAAGGCTCAGACATGGGTGTTAGCTGACTAACACCATGACTCAGCTTATAGGCCTGACTGGACTATTCTGTCTGAAACTAGACACCTTTTTGAAAATACTTTATATAAATTACAGTAAGCTAATGATCAGTAACTGCTACTGTGGGTGTATAAATATGACAAACCAAGAAATGATTGTACTTGGATTAGATTAAAAAACGCACTAGTACTATGATTCACTGGCTGCACAATCAATGAAAATAAGAGTTAAAAGTAAATGGTATAAATTAGCTAACTAGCCTGCAGTCTGAAAACTGTGTGTGTTGCTTGGCAACACTTTCTGCTATGGAATCTTGAAGAAACAATTTTATTATTAAATGACAAATCTCCAAATATGTGGCCTCATTTTTGTAACAATTGTTTTTAGAATTGCTATAGCCTATACATACAATGTACAGTAGCCTATATTGTTTACCTGTAAGCAAAATACTGTAGTCTGCATTTCATTACATTACTAGGCCTACATTACTGTATTTAGAACCTACTGTTAATGCAAGTTTATAGGCTAACCTTAAATATATAGGCATACAGTATAAATATGCGTGTGTTCGTGTGCGTGTGTCTGTCAAAAGACACTACTGTTCTCATCTGCTTGCAATGCAAACCCTTAATTTCCAGCTCATCTGTTCGGCCATGTTAAATGGCCATAGGTGTAGTTCCAGCGCAGGATAGGCCCAGTCTGCCCTCTATACCAGAAGACACCAGGTCATCATCACTCACTGGACTGGGAAGGGGGGGCAATTGTAATGCTCACGCACGTCTCCAGACCTTCCATTACAATGCATCACAAAGTCTTATTGCTTATTGCTTATTGATTGATTGATTGATTGATTGATTGACCTTGAGTTTAAATGTTCTCATTTCTGAAAAGATCCATATGTGTGTGTGTCTGTGTGTGTGTGCGTGCGTGTGTGTGCGTCTGTGTGTGTGTGTGTGTGTGTGATTTATGTTTTCCCCTGGTAAGACCATCATGCATTTGCAAGCTCCACAACTTGTTCCATGCGTCGCCGCAGGTGGAGAATTACTGCCACAACACAATTTCCATTTCAAGTGAATGCTTTATGTGAATGGAAATGAATGAAGGATTGAAACAACTTGCTTGTGAGTTCCATTTTGCTCCACATTATAATGGGATATGAATAGGCTGTAGAGAGGCTAATCTAACATGCCCTAGCTGTTTAGTTCCTATGGCATGGCTGTGTTTTGGATAGCTAGCCGAGAGGGGAGGTCATGTCCTCACCTGCTCACATGTTTGTTTACAACAAGGCCACCGGGGACAAACAGGAAGCGTGGGAATATATTGCTGTAACAGAAGAATACAAATAGAAAATGGATACACTTATTGTATATACCATAATTATTGTTGGCTTCAATACACTTATGTGGTCCACATATTTAACCAATTGGGTACAAAGGTGCTTGTACGTGCTTTATCAATACAGTGTAATAAAATATCTTGAATCTTGATTGACAGGCAAAAAAGAGTAAATGAAAGGAGAGTGAATCAAAGACAGGTGCACTCTTTTGTGTCTGATCTTTTGCCAGCCTCACACAACCTTAATGGACTGTGTTTTCAGTTAAGAGGCTTTATTGATGCCTACGCAGCCAGTGGCATCAGGTTCTTGTCAACGCCATGCCAGTAGACCTTTTTCATGGACAAAACAATCAATCTAATCTCCTTCAAATGAAAGCACTTACCCGCATTGCAGAATCCCACCAATATTCAGCTAATTTACATAGTTTTGTTTTTAGCATTTAGTCGTTCCAGTGTGAATGATTAGAAGTGGAATAGCAAAGAACATTCATATTTTCAAATTAAGCGACCCTTTGCTCAAGTTGTTTCTTCTGCCTGCTGTGATAAACAGTGACATTTCTATATTCTCCAAATTGAGTTGTATTAAGATGATGCAAGACCACCTATAAATGTGTCACAGACTAGCATGTGTGTTATGTTAAATACTTGTATGTATAGTAAATGTGACTGTACCTGCGAAAAAAGTGTTTATTGTGTTGATCTGTATATTTATATTTGTGTGTATATCTACTGTAGTACCTGAATGGTCTAATATTATTTTATTTTATTTTATCTATTCTTACTTTATCTTAATGTTCATTGACGAAGGAATGTTGCAGTTTAGGTGATGATACTGTAAAGAAATGTGTTATGTTAACTAAATGTTCTCACTTATTTTAGCTACTGAATTTAATTTGAGTTGAGCATGTTTTTAATCCATGCTTTGAATTCATTATATTCACATTTGGCCCTAAGCAAGTTCCTGGTCAACAACAACCTTGACTGGGATACATTGGGCTTGGTGTCTAGTTTGGCTGAGCCATTAGGCCTGGACAATCCCGTAACTTTTTGTACTAGCCCCGGCTCTTTTGATCCAATTGCAATAATATATTTGTACTCATGATTATATAGCATAATATATATCATAAATATACTTGACATTGGGTATATTGCAATCATAAGAATGCATTGCTACTTCACACAACTCCTACCCTGCAAACAGGCTTTAGTGCTCAGCATAACAACGGTTAAAGTTAAGTAGCCTAAATTATAAATTTAGCCTCTGCCTATTTGTAAGGGAGAATTAAAATAATTGAAAGAATTGCAAGAAACGTAATTTAATTAGGCTAAATATACTAGCGCTAGAGTTAAACACTATAGCTATATATGAATGACCAGGAAAGACACAAACAACAATTATATAATGGAGAAACAAAGATAGAGATAAAAACAACTAAGAGCAAAATATGACGGAGACAACAGGAAAAACAGAGACAGACAACATTTTGTCTATATGATGGAGAGAAGGATAGACAGACAGACAACATTTTGTCTATATGATGGAGACTCAAGGATAGACAGACAGACAACATTTTGTCTATATGATGGAGACTCAAGGATA
>JAODTR010013245.1:9140-27574 GCA_025399935.1 Amblyopsis rosae | reverse complement strand
AACATCTGAAGTCAATTCTATGCCGTGAGAAGAATAAACATCATGGACAACGACAGGTTCATTTTTTATTGTTTATTATTAAGGGCAATTCGAGAAAGTACAAGGTGCAGTAGTTTTGTGAGTTGAAATGAGTTACCTAGGCAAATTATCTTATTTAAAAACGAAGTCAATGTCGGAGAGGCAAAGTAGTATAGTTGTGTTGATCTGGCCAATACATTTGCTTCGCTGCGCGCCGCTTCTGAAATGCTCCGGGTCAGTTGACGTCTGGAGAGAATGGAACAAGCCCGCGTCGGAGCAATAATGTGCGCACACACCGGTGGAATCAGCGTTATCACGGTGCATGCATGGGGCTCTATATTATTTATAAACGGAACAATTCATTAGAATAACGTAACAAGTGACACGTCTGCCTATATTGAAGGTATATTTTTCATTATTGACATTTACATTTTAAATCGGACAACTTGTCTGGTCGGGCAAGTAAAATCCTCTTGCACTTGCCCCTTCAAGCGGACAAGCCTTAATGTCGAGCCCTGCCTTGTGTCAATGTGACCCACAGAGGCCTTACATTACAATCCTTAGTTAATGTGACCCACTGAGGCCTTACATTACAATCCTTAGTTTCAACATTAACTTGTCATTGTGCAAGGGGGTATTTCCCCCTCCGTGTCCTGGGCTGCTGGCTGCAGTGCTTCCTCAGCCACAGTGACCTTCTGTCTATTGTCTCCTGATCAGGTGGGGGAGACAAGCTGGGAGACATTCCTCGAACCAACTACGAGATTGGCAAGATGAAGCCAGGAGATCTGAAGCCGCTTCACCTCATCCTCTACGACAGGCCGGGGAAGGTCAGACCCAGAACCTTCTGTTTTCTATTCCTCTCATAGAGGAAGACTGGTTCATGTACTGTGTCCATGACTCCGTGAACGATACACGTAACACATGGGTGGAAATGGCAGGGTTGCTAAAGCGATTTATGTTCTACGTAATTCATAATTAGCTGCTTCAACCTGCCTACGAGCTGTAGTGTTTAAATATTATGAGAAATGTTTTCTGCTAGTTCTATCAACACACAGAACAACAGCGTCAGAGTCAGTGCTCACTGAGAAACGATACAGCACATAGGCTGCGCTAATGTATAGGAACCTGTGGTTATCTTACATGCTTGCCCTGTGCTTGTACATACTTGTTTGAACTGCAGCTAGCCATGATGAGGAAGAGCCTGCGTCTGTTCAACGGCTTCTCCTTCGATGCAGGCAGCGAACAGTACAACAAGAAGCGTGAGAAGCTGCTAAGGTGGGTTTCTACAACTGCAGATACGTGCCTCTGCTTTCCGACACTCCATCACCACTGCTAGAAAAAAGACCAAAGGCCAAATATTCCAAAGTAAAGATGTTTGTTGTTATGCCTGTCACGATAATTACAATATCGACTTATCAAACGATATATGGACATAACCTCGATAATATTGTTTTTACACACGTGTTGTTGTCATAAGACTGCTGCGCTGCTCCGTGCTCTTGTCTGACTGCGCCACACACACACAGAGCAGATAGCGACATGTGACACATGCTCCTCAAGGCCAATGGGTATTGTATTGTTTGGGTAAAGGGGTTTTTCCCTACGACTGCATAATTCCAGCCAACTACGTTCAGAAAGATGAATGCAAAAATACGGCAATTGTTTTATTTGCGTCAAGGTTTGTAGCCTACTTTGTAGGGGTGTAATTGTTCACCAAATCCACGGTTCGTTTCATATCGCGTTTTATTATTTTTCCTTTTGAGTAGTATAATCTGGGAATTTTTTCTGGTCTTGATTATATTCTGTAGAATAGTCTTCTTTATTCTATACTTTCTGCCACTAGATGGCACTCTAGCAGCTTCTCAGCCAAACAAGAACACTTTCTTGTTGCCACCCACACATTCGTGCTACAGCGCCAGCACTAGGTAAACAACAAAAAAAGATGATCGGATTACGTTAGAACACCCTGCTAAGGACAATATTAAACTATATCCTTAACATAAAAAATAGTAATTGTTTTCTGCTATATTCATGTTTAAAATGGACACCTTTTTAAAAATCAACACTGTAGCTTCATTGCTACAAGTTACAAAATACAAGCAGACGATCGAACAGTTTGTAACCACATGAAGGCAAAACAGACAGCGGCCAGAGACTGATTTAAAAATAACCTGGAAAGTTTGGACAGTTCTCATACCTTGGCGGACATCATGGATATTTTATTGACACACGTCAGATAGGTTTCGTGAAAGAGACACCCACAAGAAAGGTAACTGCTGCGTCATGCCTAGCCCACCCACGGAGACAACACAGTACTTGTGTTTCGTATTGATGTTACTAAATAAATTGTGATATTATTCCACATTGTTTCGTTTGAGTAAAGAAGCGAAGGCAATAGAATAGTCTCTTGACGCGCATCAACGCCATTAGTGGGCGGTGGGCTTTAGACAAGCTGCCAAGTTGTACTGTATCTGTAGGCCTGTCACAATAACTAACTATTTTTGTTGGGCCAATGGCCATATATTATCCCAGAAATAATTGCGATAAATTATATTATTGTCAGAATCATGTAAACAATAATGTTCCACTATTGTCATGTGACATCAATTGTTCATTATGATTGGTTAAACCAATTTCATTGCTTGGCCAAATATAAAAAATAAACCTTGATGTGAAAAAAACAACCAATGGCACATTTATTCTTTCACTTCTTTCACCTGTCTGTCTGTCTGTGTGTGTGTGTGTGCGCGCGCGCGCGCGTGTGTGTGCGCGCAGAACGACATCCTTCACCAACACTAAGCTGCGAGTCATCTGCAAGGTGCTGGACCTGGAGAAGAAGGGAACACACCCGGACCTGGTCGACCGGATCCTCACATTCCTCACTGCCCCCAAGAACAGTGGCAAGGTGGTAGAGCACTTTGTAGCAGCGGTCCTCAGTGTGGTGGTCCTCACAGGGAGAACTTTGTAGCGCTTGGTTTAGACTCAGGTCTGGATAGACTGGTTTGAAGTAGTTCAAAGTAGAGTCAGCCACTTGAAGCTAATTGTAATCTAATACAACAAATATATTACCGTTCTCTTTGCATGCTAAGAAAAAACAATCTTGTACTTCTAGACAACCCTCACACCGCTCACAACAACAATGCCATTGGCTTCGCAATGCGTTTTAGTGTGTGTGGGGTGGGGGAGTTTGTTTTGATGTGAGCTGTTGTCAAGCGTTCTGGAGAATGACTGACCCTGCCTTGACCCATCAGCCCCTGCTCTCAAAGAAGAAGAGGAAGAAGTCTAAGAAGAAGCTGTCGGGCGACGACTCCAAGATCAAGCCCAGGGCCAAGAGCACGTCGGCCAGCCCCAAGAAGAACAAGGCGGGAAGCAAGTCCAAAGCCATCGTCATGGACTCCAGCAGCGAGGATGACGAGGATGAGGAAGATGAGAAGGCAGACCTTCGTCTGGAGGACAAAGGCTCCTCGGACAGGAAGGCAGCCAAGAAGGAGCTGGTGACGTCTGAGGATGAAGGAGATGAAGAGGAGGAGCAGGAGGAGCAAGAGGAAGATGAGGAGGAGCATGAGGAAGATGAGGTACAGGGAAAGTGATTCTAGCAGCTCCACAATGTAATGTGCATGTAGCAACACCTGTGATGCACACAGTCTAGCTATAGTAGGTGACTTGGTCTAATGTGCATAGTCTTTTGCTCATCTACCGTACATGCTCTATATCTAACAATATAGGGGTGGGAATCACCAGAGGCCCCTCAGTACGGTATTATCACGATACGATATTATTACGATTTTAAACATGTTGCAAAATTTTGCGATATTTTGCTATTTAATAAAACAGTATTGCCATGTGAAATATCGTGATACGATGCTGAATCGATTATTATCCATAAATAGCCCATGAATGAAACTTGTAACCGCATGACAGAGAGGTGTTCACTTCAGAGCTCATTGGACTGTTTGTAACTTGTTGCCATCGTGCTGCTTTACAATTGGTTCCATAATATTGAAACACCCACAGTAACCGTACGCTAGATGAAGTCAGAGCTTCGCGGTGACTGGTGGGTTAAAAATAAAGCGCTACTAGGGATGTTCCTAGCGACTAATTTCACCATCACTTTAACAAAATTTTAAATTTAGACTAGTCGATTAGTCTAAAAATACCAAAACACTCAGAAAACCGTCCAAATTGTTCACCATCAGCCTTAACATTGTCAGCGTGTGTACAGGTTGCATGTCTCTCCCTACCTGTTTGTCTCAGTGGGTGGAGATCACGTTTTCGCTTTCACTTTCTCCCCAGTTACATAATAATAACCCAATCGCTTCATCTTCGGAAGATGAACAGTTACAGTGGCAGAGTGCCAATACAGCTCCGTCATTCCCGAGAGCGTTATAAAACTCTTCACTTCATATTGATTCTCTGTATGCTGCATTGGCTGTGCTGAAAATCGTTCGCTAATTAGCTAACCGTAGCTAGTTTAGCCTTGCAAAATGCTATTTAGTCTAACTTAAACAAAGGTGAACAAACAGTCAGGAATTCGAAGGCCCGATTTCTTTTTAGGATATTAAATAAGGTTAAATTGAAAGCAGAGAGGTTGTGAATCCAGATTTGCTTGGATAATGCACGGCGCTGTGCGGCACATTTCCACTCCAAATTTCAACTTCATCTTCTGCGATCGGAGCTAGTGGCAACATCAAAGTTAGCCACTTTTAGAGTTTTCCTCGCTACTAGGAACCAGGAACGCATGGAAAATCAAGCGCTACCAACTCCACTCGCAGCGTCAACAGATTTTGTGTTTCATGTGCAGGCCGAGGCAGGAGAGACTGACTGAGCCACCGAGTACTTTCAAAAAATAAATAATACAATAAAATAATACGTTTAACCGACTAGTATTTATGGTGCCGACTAGCATTGATCCCAGCGTTTAACCGACTAATGGCGCACGTCCCTAAGCGCTACCTCTGCATATATCTGGCAGCCTGTCCTCCAGTCAGAGACAACACACAGCGGTCGTGTTCCAAAACATACCGCTAGCGGGCGAGGTGTATTGCTTTATGCATGCTAGCTCCATGCTAATACATGCTAGTGACCAACATGCTGACGCGTGACTGACGTTTGGCCGCCTGTCATCCAAGCCAAAGGCAGCAGCCAAGAGACAGAGGACGCCAGCGAAAAAGAGCACCCCTCCCAGGAAAAGGCAGAAGAAGGTGGACACCTCCGACCAGTCCGACAGCGACAGAGACCAGCAGGTGTCTCATTCCTTCCTCCGTTGCTGCTCCCCCTGCTGGTCAGACGCCTGCATTACATCACCTCATCATGAATGTGGTGTAACGACCCTGCTCTGCTCCACAGCCTCAGAAGACCAAACGTGCTGCAAAGACCAAGAAGGCCGACAGCAGCAGTGCCAGCAAGAAACGCAAAGGTAACGGCCACACCTTGAGGCCACGCCCACGCCTTAATGTGGAAATTAAACCAGTCACATAGTTTGCCTAATTTTAAAGATGTAGTGCCAGTATAAAAACTAATTATAGGGTTAACATAGTCAGTGTAACAGGATTAAAAATGACAAGAAATGTATAGTGTACCGCCATCTTGTCTTACCGTCGATCGTGACGTCACTGGGTTGGTTGGCTTCTACAGTTACGACTCCTAGCTAAAACTACTGACAATCACAGACTCGTAGAAAATATCAAGGCCAGTCAAACTAAGAGTCAGTATAGCACTCTTGTGCTGCTCCAGGATGGAGCAAAAATGTTTATAGTCCAAAACCAAATGAAATTGCCCACTTTCATACAGTACTGGCTACAGTAGCTGTACCAAAACAGACTCCTGCAGTTAGTTGTGGCCCGTGATGCTAGAGTATGTAGCAAGCACTTTGTAAACAATGACAGTGTGGAGGAGGGTGTTTCAGTACTGGTGATTCGCCGGAGCAACAAGCAAAAGTCTGACGCTGCTCCAACAACGGTGTTGGAGCCTCTGGTTGGATGTACAGACCACCAAACATGCCGTCGACCCAGTCCACTACCGTAGCAAAGAAATGCGCTGTGTGTGCACGTACTAAATAGCTCAACGGCGCACCCATCTGGCAGAGCAGAGAATTGTACAACCATACAACTTAGCAAAGTAAATATGACTGTAGGAACGAATGACTATAGTAGACTAGAGTATGCAGCTTCTTATTTAGTTGTCCAATTTAAGTTTACAAGATGGTGATTAAAATGTGTGCGCTGGAGGTTGACGGTATGGAGAGATCAGATGTCTGTCAAAGCTTGCATTCTCCGTACGACACTAAACAAGAATACAGGTGGTTCTGTCTCCAACCAAATTCTGCTACCAAAAAGAACAAAGTTAATATCTATAATGAATCAACATTAGGCTGCTTCATGTCAACTTTAAAGCCAAGCTCATGCTTAAGGCCATTATTTCCATCATATTGTGTGATGTGATTGACAGTAGTGATGGAGCCGAGCTCGGATGACGAGCCGCTCATCAAGATGGTAAAGAAACCTCCGACTGATGAGCAGCTGAAGGAGATGGTCCAGAACCTTCTGCAGGAGGTCAACCTGGAGGAGGTCACCATGAAGCAGATCTGTCAGAGGGTGCGTGCATATTAGTCCATTAACAGCAGGCTGTTTTAACAATCACAGCATGGAGTGTTTGGAGGATGAGTGGTCCAGGTCACTGCTGATGTTTACTGACACCTGCCTCCTCTGCAGACAACATCTGAAGCTTGTGAGATCAGGAGGGTCTCTGCAGACCAGCCAAGCGTTTTGCTAAATCTCACACACACACACGTGTAAGGAAGTAAACGTTAATATGAGATGATTGACAGCGGCGCTGTGTGTTGCAGGTGTATGACGCGTACCCGGAGCACGACCTCACCAGCAAGAAGGACTACATCAAGCACACAGTCAAATCAGTGAGTGTCCTGGTCCTGTGAGACCAGGGGTGCGTTCACATTCGGCGAACGTTCGTGGAAAACACATTTTCTAACTAAAACGTTTTGTGTAAACCTTCCAAATAGTTAGATTTGAACTGTGACACTTATTCCAGTGTCCGTGTGTGCTGTAGTGGAAACTACCTCCTGTAGCTTGTTCCAATTCGAACATACCTCATCTGTAACTAGCCCACAGTCTCTGTAGCTAGCCCACAGTCTCTGTAGCTAGTAGCTAGCTTAGGGTCTCTGTAACTAGCCCACAGTCTCTGTAGCTAGTAGCTAGCTTAGAGTCTCTGTAGCTAGCCCACAGTCTCTGTAGCTAGCCAAAAGTCTCTGTAGCTAGTAGCTAGCCCAGAGTCTCTGTAGCTTGTAGTTAGTCCAGAGTTTCTGTAGCTAGCCCAAAGTCTCTGTAGCTAGTAGCTAGCTCAGATGCTCTGTAGCTAGTAGCTAGCCCAAAGTCTCCATAGCTAGCTCAAAGTCTGGAGCTAGCCAAAAGGCATAGTAGCTAGTAGCTAGCCCAAAGTCTCTGGAGCTAGCCAAAAGACTCTAGCTAGTAGCTAGCCCAAAGTCTCTGGAGCTAGCCCAGAGGCCCAGTAGCTAGTAGCTAGCCCAGAGCCTGTTTCCCTCCTGACCCTGTGTGTTGTGGTCCACAGCTCATCACCTGAAGACCCCGTCGGTGGTGGAAAGGCGGCAATGCTGCAGCGGCTTCATGTCCTAGTTTGTCTTCTATTTCTTGCCCGTGTCAACTTGCCTCATAACTGCCACCTTGTGGCAAGAGTCTGTCAACACACAGGGCTTTGTTTAAAAACATTTCTGTTGCTACTTGTTCCAAAGTCCCGTTGAGGTTTAGAAGTTATTTTTGATGTTGGAATCAGTGCGCTGATGACTGTTTAATTGGCTCTGGCAGCACAGAGCTTAATGAAGATGGTCACCAAGAGAAGTCTCTGTCTGAAGGAGGCCTGATTCAACGCTCAAGACACGAGGAGAGCGTAGACGTTTTGCAGGTCAAAATGATGACAATTTACAAGTTGCTGTCTCTCAAATGATCAATTATCAAATCATTTATGGCTTCGTATTGATTTCCCCCTTTTATGTTCTTCTATGTAAGTGTGTGTGTATATATATATTTAGAGTGAGATATTGTTTGTGTGTCTGGTGTTTTTTTTTTTTTTCTCTGCACAATTGAAGATCATAATGAATTGAAGTTTTTAATCGTCATTGTCAACCAAAAACTGTTTTTATTTTTTTACAGTTTGGTTTATGTTTGGTGTACATTTTTACACGGCTTTACTAAATTTTGTTAAATGGTACTTTTCTTGTAGATTAAAGTTTATCTTTTGGACAAATGTGTGTTCAGGTGTGTGGCATAAACTAGTAAATAGCACAATTAGTAATTGCATTGGTGTTCCCTCATGGCATGGAGTAATTATACAGATACCTGCACTTTTTGTAATGACATTGATTTGGCTCTAGTCATGAGCTACTCTACAGAATCTCTCAAAATAACGATAAAACGTTATTTGTTTCTTGGATAAGTATTTAATTATTTCGAGATATATAAAAACAAGAAAAAATTATATTGAGATTGAAAAAACATTTTCACAGTAAAACATTTAAATCTATAATAAAAAATTTGGATTACGGAAATTTGTTTTTCCAAAGTAAAAAAATAAAATAACACGTGAAAAAAAAACCGTAAATACAATATTGTGATGAAGGGATATTTTTTTCCAAAGTAAAAAAAACCGTACCAGGTGGAAAAAATAAAATATTGTGATTAAAAAAAAATTACATTGTCAAAAATATCATGGTGAAGGAAAAAAAAACTGGTGAGAAAAATAAAGTTCTAAAAATAGTAACAGATGCTGGGAGAAATTTTTTTTTTTTTTTTTTTTTGGCTGAGATTTTTTTTTTCCTGCACTAGGATACTAGCTAACCCGTTTCAGTAAGTAAAAACTGACTGTGACTACAGTGGTGTAATATATTGAATCTGTTATTGGTAAAGTAGCTTTTAAATGGTTAATGTTATTTTGAATTTACACGTGAGCTAATATGCTTGGAGGCAGTGGTGAGGACCCAAATGCATGACACGTAACCATCAGTTACAAATTATGTTTATTACAAAAAGGTAGGTAGTAGGCATCTACTGTAAAGAACGGGGAAATAGGCTAGTCTTCACATGCAATGCAAGTAAAAAGTGAGCGTCCACAAAGTACATAATCAACGTTTTCAAGACTGACTACATCACTTATGAACCTCAAACAGATGTTTAACTTTATAGATAATTATGTTATTCTGAAAGTAGGAGCACAGATAACCAGTATTGGTGAGTCAAAATGTTTTTTGTATGATATTTTAATTTCAATGGCTTTTTTTCCTGAATGTTTTAGAAAGTTCAAACAGTGTTTGAACATTGAGATGCCCTACACCAAAGAGTCAGATAAAAAAAATTGGATTTTTGTGTGAAAATGTTAGATTTCAATCGCTTGTTTTCTAAATCATTCAGAAAGTTTTAATATGGTTTAAATTGCTCATTAAGATGCCCTACACAAAAGTCCATGATTTTTTTTTTGTTTTTATATTTTTTTAGAAAATTTCAATAGCTTTTTTTCTGAATGTTTCAGAAAGTTCAAACATTGTTCAAATTGCACAGAGATTACACAGTCCATGATTATTTGAAATTTGATATTTATTTTAGAAAATTTCAAATTTCAAACATGGTTTCAATTGCAGAGATGCCCTACAATGTCAATTTTTTTAAATAGTTTTGATATTTTTTAGAATATTACAAATTTCAAACATTGTTCAAATTGCACAGAGATGCCATACACAGTCCAGTTTATGAAAGTAATTTTTTGTGAGAATTTCTAATTTCAAACATTGTTCAAATTGCACATAGAGGTGCCCTACAGTCCATTTTATGAATTAAAGTTTTGATATTTTTTTGGAAAATTTCAAATTTCAAACATTGTTGAAATTGCACATAGAGATGTCCTACACAGTACATTTTTTTAAATAAAATGTTCATATTTTTTTCAAAAATTTTAAACATTGTTCAATTTGCACAAATTACACAGTCCATGTATTTTTGAAATAAAGTTGATATATTTTTAGAATATTTCAAATTTCAAACAT
The DNA here is from genome assembly GCA_025399935.1 of Amblyopsis rosae. NCBI lineage: Eukaryota > Metazoa > Chordata > Actinopteri > Percopsiformes > Amblyopsidae > Amblyopsis > Amblyopsis rosae. Next base: position 17,490 of record JAODTR010013245.1, on the reverse strand, counting down.
TGTTTAAATTGCATAGAGATGCTCTACACAGTAAAAAAAATTTAAACAAAGTTTTGATATTTTTTAGAAAAATTCAAACATCGTTCAAATTGCACAGAGGTGCCCTACACAGTCCATTTTAGGAAAGTTTAGATTTTTTTTTTTTAAAATTCAAATTTCTAAATTGTTCAAACTGACCATAGAGGTGCTCTACACAGTCAATTTTTTTAAAGTTTTGATATTTTTTTGAAAATTTCAAACCTTGTTCAAATTCCACATAATTACACAGTCCATGATATTTTTAAAGTTGAGATAATTTTTTCTTTTTTTAAACATTGTTCAAATTGCACATAGATATGCCCTACACAGTCCATTTTTTAAAATAGTTTTGATATTTTTTTAGAATATTTTAAATTTCAAACATTGTTCAAATTGCACAGATTACACAGTCCATGATTTTATGAAATAAAGTTTTGATACATTTTTTGAAAATGTCACATTTCAAACATTGTTTAAATTGCATAGAGATGCCCTACATAGAGGGAGCTAGCGAGCCTGCAGCAGCAGTGACGTAGTCACGTAGGGAGGATTCAGGAGGAATGTAAAACGTAAATGTGTTGATGAAACGGGAGAGAAAATAACTCTTTTTGTTGCATCAGCCAGCGTCGGTCTCACGTCGTGTTCCCTTGGAGTAATTGTGGTAACCTTATTAAAAACCAGAGGTCCTTACCACGGTTCGGACCGAGAAGTCTGGGAAAGTAACTAGCTATAGGAAGTATTTAATCACGTGATCAGAACCTCCAGTGGAAGCACCAACCCGCTTCTCACCCACTCTGCACCGGTCTGCTGCTGCGCACGACGGCGTTACTGCAGGCTATGTCCCGGTTCTGTCTGACACGGACCCGTTTTCTCCTTCGTCTGCCCGGGTATTCTTCCGCCATGCAGCGGCACTACAGCCTCGGCGTGTCGGCGGAGCTGCTGCGAACACAAGGCTACGTGGACGGGCGCTGGATATCTGCGGCTTCGACGTTCCCGGTCCTGGACCCAGCCACCGGGGCCGAACTGGCCCAGGTGGCGGACTGTGGACCCGCGGAGGCCGCGCAGGCTGTAGACGCCGCGTACAAGGCTTTCTGCTCCTGGAAACAGACCACGGCCAAGGTAGCGGCTTCTGTCAGTTTTGCAGCCCCGAGGACGGGTTGACCCTACTGTCAAACATGGTTAATAATGTGACGCGGTCAAGCTAGCGTTCATGCGTGGTGATGTGAGCCGAACTGGTCTATTTAGACCAGGGGTGCCCAACTCCAGTCATGGAGGGCCCCTATCCAGCTTGTTTTAGATGTCTCCCTGCTCCAACACACCTGACTCAAATCAATGGACTTCTGCAGAGACTGATAACGAGCCATTCATTAGAATCAGGTGTGTTGGAGCAGGGAGACATCTAAAACATGCAGGGCGGTAGCTCTCCAGGACCAGGGTTGGGCACCCCTGATTTAGACTATTGGGATAACTGGTATTAATATTGCGTAGACATTTGTTTGCTGAAGAGTCACATTCTCCCCCACCCCCTATTCTATAGGCGCAATCGGTGATTTTGGGGAAACTGCAATTTGAACTCTGATCAAAACAAAAACTGCTCTCTTCAATGGTGCTCCCTCAGAAACTGCCACACACATTGCAAATTAATTACAAGGCTATGATTGTGTTGTGTGGTGCGGTCTGAACCTAATACCTGATTAAGTTTGAAGCGCAACAGGTCAGAATCAGATCAGAATTGGACAAAAGTTATCTCACAATCTACGACTTACCATATCAGTTATTTGAGGAGTTATTCAATATGCCTTTACATGTATCAAGTGAATAACCTAAAAACATGTACATTAAAGCAAAAGTAAAGCAATGCATTTTGTCATCTGTATTACTATAAGACAAAATTCACAAAAAATATGAAATAATAATTAGCATTGCTGATGTATCATCCACACCTGTCACTCCAATATGTCCCCAGCTTTATTAAACAATTATTTTACTAATATATTTATATCTCTGAACAAAACATCTAAAATGTACACTTGTTGCTTTAGTCTAAACAGTGTCCAGGTGTAAACACTGGTACCATATTCTACATGTGACACAATAATGACAAGCCTTAAGATGTGTCCAGACGCACTAATCAAGGCTACAGCATTGCATATACTATAAACATTATGGTATAGCTACACAAAATATGAAGAGCTCAGAACCTTTAAAGATCAGGATATGAGTGAGAGAATTTACATAATAAGCTTCAACAGGATTTTTGGTAACGTCTATTGCATTGCTGTAATACTAAGAGTATCGGCGCACTCTATATGTGCATTCTGGCTTGACGGTGGTCAAATGTAGCTTAAGTTTAACTTCGCAGTGAGATTCGGTCTGGAAAGCCTCGGAATCATTGTGAATGTGTCCGAGTAGCAACTGAACTTTCCAATCAGCATCGTGTTTATAGCTATATGGGCGTGGTTTAGGTGTGTTGACAGCGAAAATGGCCAGATGGTTCATCCAATCAACTGCCAAGTATTTTGGTTTTTTTAAGTACCCGCCCTTTACAAACTGTATCAATGTACGGCTTCCCAGATGGACTTGTGGCAACAATTCCTCTGGCATGTCAGGTTAGGTAAAATGTGCTTCATCTGGCAAAACGCAAATTTTTGATTGACTACTAATCAGTAATATAACCAGTTAATCATTTATTCAGTTTTGCTCTTGTCACATATCAACTCTGTTGTAAACCACCCAAACAACTTTCCTTCTGTAGTCTCGCTTTAGCCTGTAAAGCTTTGTCTCTTTAATGTTAGAAGCATAATTCTAGGCTACTAATTGTGTAGGTCTACTGAATCATTTATTGTGCTGTGATGTTCTTCGTCTGCGATCTCTAACATGCTACTGCCCCGTATGTGCCTGCATGCCTGTGTGTGTGTGTGTGTGCATGTGTGTGCATGCAGGAGAGGAGTCTCATCCTACGGAGGTGGTTTGACCTGATCATCCAGAAGAAGGAAGAGTTGGCCAGGATCATAACGTTTGAGTGTGTGAGTGTTCTGTCACTTTGTTAAAAGCCCTGACCTGATATTCCATCTGTTGTTGCTGTAGCTGCCAGCTAGAATGTGTGTGTTTGTGTTTTTCCCTGTGGGTCTGCATGTGCGAGCGCACGTGCTGGTGTGTGTGTGTGTGTGTGCTCGCTTCTCAGGGCAAACCACTGAAGGAGTCACTGGGAGAGATCGGCTATGCCGCGTCCTTCCTGGAGTGGTTCTCGGAAGAGGCGCGGCGCACGTATGGAGACATCGTTCCGTCGCCGTTTGCCGATCGCAAGATCCTGCTCCTCAAGCAGCCAGTGGGCGTGGCCTCCATCATCACGCCTGTAGGGTCATACACGGCTTTTGATCATGTATTGGTTATATAGTAACGCTCTGTATCATATCAGTTACACACACTGTTAACCTGGTGTGTTGCTAACATGTTAACGGTGTGTTGCTAAAGTGAACACGGTGTGTTGCTTACATGCTAACGTGGTGTGTTGCTAAAGTGAATACAGTGTGTTGCTAACATGCTAACATGGTGTGTTGCTAAAGTGAACACAGTATGTTGCTAACATACTAACACGGTGTGTTGCTAACATGCTAACGTGGTGTGTTGCTTAAGTGAACACGGTGTGTTGCTAACATGCTAACATGGTGTGTTGCTAACATGCTAACGTGGTGTGGTGCTAAAGTGAACACAGTATGTTGCTAACATACTAACACGGTGTGTTGCTAACATGCTAACGTGGTGTGTTGCTTAAGTGAACACGGTGTGTTGCTAACATGCTAACACGGTGTGTTGCTAACATGCTAACGTGGTGTGGTGCTAAAGTGAACACAGTGTGTTGCTAACATGCTAACACGGTGCGTAGCTAACATGCTAACGTGGTGTGTTGCTAAAGTGAACAGTGTGTTGCTAACATGCTAACACGGTGTGTTGCTAACATGCTAACGTGGTGTATTGCTAAAGTGAACAGTGTGTTGCTAACATGCTAACACGGTGTGTTGCTAACATGCTAACGTGGTGTGTTGCTAAAGTGAACACAGTATGTTGCTAACATGCTTACACGGCGTGTTGTTAACATGCTAGCTTGATGTGTTGCTAAAGTGAACACAGTGTGTTGCTAACATGCTAACACGGTGTGTTGCTAACCTGTCTCTCCAGTGGAACTTCCCCAGTGCCATGATAACCAGGAAGGTGGGCGCGGCCCTTGCAGCCGGCTGCACCGTGGTCATCAAGCCCGCCGAGGACACGCCCCTCTCCGCCCTCGCCCTGGCACAGGTCAGCCAATAGGTTTGCAGCATGGAGCCCTGCGCTGGTTGATGCACGCTTTTTAAACAGGAACACTGTCATGCAGTAAGACATTAGCTTGGTTGCTGTAGTGACGGCTAGGTGCGATGCATGTAACAGTTGCTATAGTGATAAATGGCGGCTAGGTGCAGGTAACCATCAATCGGAAATATTCCATTGGGAAAGACAAAAAAGTGTCCATGATAACCCAGCTAGTGTGACACCACCCTCCCTACCTGCTTGTATAGCGCCCCCTGTTGGGCACATGCTGACATCACTGTTTAGTGCTGGTGTTTATTTACCACCTACTGACTGTAGAGGGCACTCTAGGTGGATTATAAAACTTTAGTGTTTTATAATCGTGCGTGCGTGTGTGTGTGTAGCTGGCGTCCCAAGCAGGCGTTCCAGCAGGGGTGGTGAACGTGGTGCCTTGCTCCAGGGAGAAGACTCCTGCGGTGGGGGAGGTGCTCTGTACCTCTCCCCTGGTGGGGAAGGTCTCCTTCACTGGCTCCACTGCCACCGGAAAGGTTCCCATGTTAAAACTGATTATATATCTGATTTAATATATTATAATAGAGGCTAGTGTGTAAGTCACTCCCACATTATGGGACATTCGTTTGGAAAAATGATGCATGTTAGTCAGTGGCGAGAATAAAAAAAATGTTTTATACTGTTTGTGACACATGATTTTTGACTATTTAAAAGATAATTGTTCAAGTCAAGAACGTTAGTTTGTTGTGAAACTATAAAGTAATCTTTAGTTGTGTATGTAACTGCTCAGTAAACTGCAGCTTTCGTCTCTCACAACACACGTCACCAAAACAATGCTCTCTTCAGCTTGTGGATTGTGGCGTGATGTTACCTTACCTTACTACAAACTGACTTTCTTGACTCAAAGAATTGTCCTTAAAATATTCAAACATAATGCGTACTTCATGTCACAAAGCAAATGGGATCCAAAAATAATTATCGTTGTTGACTACGATACATTTTTTCTTAGGTCCCATAATGCAGAAGTGACTTAGGCTCTCAATAACAAGGTTCCCATGTTAATTCTGATATTAGCTCAATTCTAATAATATAGTTAATATGGTTATAGTTTTCATTTAACAAGATTCCCATGTTATTAACTGTATTATAAAAATGTTCCCATAATAATACTGATTTTAACTATAATTTTAAAAGTAGGGCTGTCAAAATAACTGCTGTAATTTCAACAAATTATAAAAAACATTGTGCCACAATATATTTTTGCAGATTAATCTCAATGATAGCTCTGCCTTCTTAGTTATTGATGCTATCTGTTGCTGTGACAATGTCACGCAGCGCATACCGCAAAACCGGTAGAATATCAGAGGTTGAAGATGATATTACTGATGCCTATAAATACTATAAATACGTGTTTAAAGATTTGAGATATGAGTTGATCCAGGAATTGTCTAAGCAACCGAGAAACAATAATATCTACATGATTATTAATAGCTATTGTCTCCGGACAGATCCTGCTGAAAATGGCAGCAGACACTGTCAAGAGGGTTTCCATGGAGCTCGGTGGCCACGCCCCCTTCATCGTGTTTGACAGTGCAGACCTGGACCGGGCCGTCGCCGGGGCGATGGCATCCAAGTTCCGAAACTCCGGACAGGTACCAGGTCTGTGTGTGTGCGCGTGCGTGCTTCCACAGACGTGTTGGTTTTCACCGCGTGCGTGCGTGCGTGCGTGCGTGCGTGTGTGTGTGCGCGCGTGCGTGCGTGCAGACGTGCGTGTGCTCCAACCGCTTCCTGGTGCAGAGCGGTGTGTACGACGACTTCCTGGAGCGGTTGTCCCGGGCGATGGATGCTGAGCTCCGTGTGGGTCACGGGGCCGAGCCGGGCACCACCCAGGGCCCGCTCATCAACACCCGCGCCGCGGAGAAGGTAGCGCACACACACAGTGACCATGTGGCCCAGCACATAGACAGGTCCTGTAATGCATTATAGTGACCGTGTGGCCCAGCACATAGACAGGTCCTGTAAACCCCCCCTCCACAAACCCCAGGTGGCCCAGCAGGTGGAGGATGCGGTGGCCAGGGGGGCGCGGGTGGTGCGGGGGGGCCGGAGGCTGGAGGGCTCCTTCATGGAGCCCACGCTGCTGGCTGACGTTACCACGGCGATGCTCTGCACCCGTGAGGAGACCTTCGGCCCGCTGGTGCCCGTTGTCAGGTCAGAGTGTGTGTGTGTGTGTGTGTGTGTGTGTGTGTGTGTGCTTGAAATGTTTAAGCGTGTGCACGTGTGGTGTCACCGTGCTTTACTGTCTCTCTGTGTGTGTGTGTGTGTGTGTGCGTGTGTGCGTGCGCGCGTGTATATATTCTCTGCAGGTTTACAGAGGAGGCGGAGGCGGTTGCCATCGCCAACGCATCCCAGGTGGGACTGGCAGGTGAGCACGATGAGCCAATCACACGGCAGTGTTAAAAATCATCATATTGTAGTTTAATTATGATGATGGCTGTGTGTGTGTGTGTGTGTGTGTGTGTGTGTGTGTGTGTGTGTGTGTGTGTGTGTGTGTGTGTGTGTCGCAGGCTACTTCTACTCGCAGGACGTGCGTCAGATCTGGCGGGTGGCAGAGGCCCTGGAGGTGGGCATGGTGGGGGTGAACGAGGGCCTGATCTCCACCACGGAGGCCAGCTTCGGGGGGGTCAAGCAGTCAGGCCTGGGCCGCGAGGGCTCCCGCTACGGCCTGGACGAGTACCTGGAGGTCAAGTACATGTGCTTTGGGGGCCTGGACCCCCTCACCCCCTGATCAACCTCCCCCTCAACCCTCCCACCCCACTGGCCTCCCTCAGGTGTCTCTCACCTGGAGGGAGTAGACGAGACCACCACACACACACACAGTAATCCCAGTCTGACTCAGACATGTTCGTAGTGTCTTTACTGAGATCCAACATGCTGCCGTCCAGAAACACAAGTAGCACAAATAAACATGCCTAGTTAGTTGGGCACTAACTAGGGTTTAACTAGGTTACTGGGACGACGGTTAACTGAAGAAGATATTTTTTTAATCCTACACAGTAAAATAGTGTTAGGTCTTGTCATCATGTTATACATGTTTGAAGGCACAACATTCAACGTTTAGTTTGACACAGAACTAATAAAGAAGAATCATCCCAGTTGTGCCAAGCTTTGATCCATACTAAACATCTGAACACAGGTGCCATGTTTGTATATGAACTCTGACCTTTGACTCCAGCTTTTGTTTGTTGGGTTGAAAGCACTGTGCTGTAGGTGATAACACAAACATGTTGTTCATGCTGGGTGTACAGGTACCAGGCCACCAACAGTGGTCAGAGTTCCTCAGCAGATTAGACCAGTAGCACAAAGTCAGTCTTGCTTAGTTGATGTTTGGTGGAGGTACCGATCTGTGGTTGTTCATAACTGTTGTATAAAATGATAAATGAGTGTCCTCTAATCTCTTAATACAAAATAAAGTCTTATGTGTACATAGTGACTGTCTGGTGGTCAGTAAAAAGCACTGTCTCTTCACAGTGGGGTAGGAAACGTCTCATGCAGCTCATCCAACGGCACACCGGATAATCTCCGTGGTCACCTGACCACCATCAGGGCGAGAGGGGCGGGGCTCGGCCCACAGCGTGGGGGGGGCCGCCGTGGCTCCAGCGGGGAACGTCTCGGTCGCTCTCCTGCTCCGAGTCTGACATCATCAGGCTGGAGAGGTGGTCTGTGCTGCGGTGCTTGATGCCTGGAGCATGGCGCACACACACACACACACAGTCGTCAAACAGCCTGTAGCAACAAGGAGCTTATTGTATAGACACCTTCTATAGGTTACCATGGCGACATGCTGCTATGGCCTGTGGCCTTCTATAGAGGTTACCATGGCGACATACTGCTATGGCCTGTGGCCTTCTATAGAGGTTACCATGGTGACATGCTGCTATGGCCTGACGCTTTCTATAGAGGTTACCATGGTGACATGCTGCTATGGCCTGACGCTTTCTATAGAGGTTACCATGGTGACATGCTGCTATGGCCTGAC